>SNQJ01S0072035.1:11317-30386 GCA_010110895.2 Picea sitchensis | reverse complement strand
CATTGCGTTTTTTTTCATTGCCAGAATACCCAAAAATTTGTAGACAGGGAATCAATTCGTTCTTCCATTGCTATAACCCCAATACAATGCAAACAATAGTAAGAGAACACAAGGATCTAATGGGAAAGGTCATGGAATGATTATAGGGGTTCTATCAATCAAGGCATAGAGAAAACCAACCAGGACATAAGATAATCCACACGCAGAGGTCGTTTCCATATGGCAGAATCAACAATCGGCCAGGGACAGACATCAAGTGTAGCCGGCTAACAGGTTCATCCTTCACTCATCATCCTTGCATAGAAAAGCAGGGCATTGAGATCCATAGGTCTTTTAACGCTAAGGAAACAACCGTAGATCAGGCTCCTGGTCGACTGCTTAGGCGAGGACTGGTGAGCTAGGGACGAAGGATAAACAAAACGAAGGTCACAATCAACAAAGCAAGGTGGTCAAGACATGCGGGGAAATGAAGCCATGGGAGTCAATCTATCATCGATCTAGGCTTAGAAAATTTCAGAAAACCATCTAGACAATTAGTTCACTTACCTAAGTAAAAATGTATATTCAAGCATAAGTTCTAAAACAATTTACCATACAAAACAAAAAAAGCATACCATTGCCTATTTAGAGTGGATTTCCTGCGTGCTCCTTGCAACTCCCACATGCCGACTGGCGAGACTTCACCAGTATCTCCCAACCAATGCTAGGGGTACTCTTCTTCCCCCTTATCCCCCCGAGCCGCAAAGGGGCCTCACACTCACTATCCAGAGATTTCGACTAGCTCCCAGCTCGCCTCACAAGGCCGAGCTACCACTCCTCACTGAGTTGGGTATCCCAACTCCCACAAGTTAAGTCAGTCAAGTAGATATTTCTGCAGCGTAAAATTATGGAAACAAAAGAGATCCAACCTCCATCTTCTCCCTTTATTATATAGAGTTTCGTGGTTCCTTGCTTTCCTAAAATCTCGTTTAATTAAATTTTTAAAATTCAATTCCTAAAAATTCCTCCCCATACAAGTGTCACCCATCCCCTTCATTCCTCCATAAATTAATTTCTTTAATTAATTAGTTATCTTTATTTCCCTCACCCACCTAGAGTTACTCCTAGAATCACTCCTAGGTGTCCCCAAATTCTCTTACAGGTTTTAATGACTTTCCCCACCATTAAATTGCTAGTTCAGTTTAAATTAGAAAGCTCTTAAATGGTATATACTTTACTAAGTTTGACTTTCCGCTTTTTCCCTTATGTTCCGTTTTTCCTTTTTTATGTTTACCTCTTTTCCTAGTTTCCTAATATTTTAGATTTTCCCTTTTTTCCCTTTTTATTTAGAACTCAAAAAGGCAGGTGTGGAGATTCACCCCTTTTTCCCTTTTCTCTTTTAATTATATATATTAAATTATCATAAAATAATAAAACGATTATTTCCCTTTTCAAATTTTATCCGACAGATTTATTTTTTTATGAATCAATTTAATTTCTTATTCCCTTCGTGTTACAAGATTTAATGAAGAGTATAATTATTATTTATGTTTTTTTTTTTATTATTATTAATTTTGTTTTTATATATAGATAAAATTTTACCACTAGCATAGTTTAGATTTAGGCCTTAAATTTTCGTACTGGGCGACATTTAATTAGGGAATTTGTTTTAAAAATTTCTTAACACGTTATTCGTCCTAAGGCCATCTAGGTTCATTCCTCTATTTTAAAAAACATGACGTGCCCTTCAGGATGCACTAAGTGCTCCAAGGGTGCCACTCGCCTTAATATGTTTCCCTTGCACGACGTTCCCTTCAAGACGCACTACGTGCTCCAAGGGTGCCACTCGCCTTAATATGTTTCCCTTGCACGACGTTCCCTTCAAGACGCACTACGTGCTCCAAGGGTGCCACTCGCCTCTCTCCATTTTTCTCGCACGACTTGCCCTTCAGGACGCACCACGTGCTCCAAGGGTGCTACTCACCTCTTAAATAACTTGGTAGACATCAATAACCCCTGGAGTCAATACTCTACCAGGTGAACTTGTGGGAGACTAAGGGCCTCTAAGGAATAAGGCCCCCACCTTATTGCATAGCCCTTAGAATCATCATGAGAGACTGTCGCAAGTTTCCCTCATGGCATCATGGGTCCTCTCGAACTAGGTAAACGTTAACCTACATTTCAAGCCATGACGGGAGTGCTAGTAGGCTATGGAAGGGTTGTTGTCCACACCTCTCCCTCAACATCTCTGGTAGTCGTGCGTGACCCATTTACTCCACATGTGAGTCTGTTCGGCAAGCTATCGTCAGATTTCATCATCAAGAAATCATGTTAGAACATATCTATATCATATCATCTAATCATATGCACTAATATCACAGTAAAACGATCAAACCCCAATGGTACACTCCCTGACTTGATCCAGAGTCCAAGGGGTTCCATCGATGCCTTTGCATCCTCGAGGTCCAAAATCCTGCACACTCAGTAAACCAAGTCAATAGCACATGTCTATGTCAATGTAGTAAAAAAACATGTCATCAACCCATAACGCCTCATAATCAAAATCAAATGTTTTAATAGCATAATAATCTGAATCACTTGCGAGCAAGTTTCCTCAAAGAATAAGTTCGCTCAGTGTGCCAGAGCGGGATGTTACAGTGGAGTTTAGCTCCAAATCAGGGGTGACCCACTATTGTTATCTTGGAGAAGCATGTTCTAAGGATGGGAGGCTCATGTAAGTTTTGCACGCAGTCAGTGGTCTTCTCATAAAAATATAAGTACCAAATCTATGTTAATTTTACATGCTATGTTTAAATGTTGTGTTTAGGTACATGTCTAAAGTTTATCAAAATTTCTTGTATATATTGCATGTATGCATTTATTGTCCCTTCCACATGAATATATGTATGAGCATAGTGTTTATATCTGTTAAATTTTCATTATGTGTGTGTGTGTGTGTGTGTGAGCTCAATCAGAGCATGCATAACCTAGTATCTTAATACTAGGGTGTGTTACAATCTGGATTCAGAATAGTTTGGGTTTGAAGTAGTGGCATGTCCCCGGCTAGGGTGGTTAGAGGACGTTACAATTTGGTATCAGATCCTATCATTTGCACACTAAACCTGGATGGGCAATGAATGTGGAATTTGGAGTTAAAATTCTACAAGGAATTGATGTAGAGAGTGCCAAGAGGGGGCTGAGGGAACACCTTGGCAGTGTTCTGAAAATTAGAAGTTATAAAAATTTGATAAACCATGACAGACGTGGTATTGGACCACAAAGTTAATTTTTTTCTGTAGGATCTATTCAGAAGACGGAAGATCCCCCACAACCATCAGATATGTAGAAGGTTCACAAAGGATAAGCACAAAAGTCCTTCAGATTTCTCCCCTTTGGCTATTTTAAAGCTATAGAAAAGAAAAATTCTAAAGTCTCGAAGTCCAGAACCGATCTAGACTGTCCATTTTATAGGGGAACGTTTCCTTAGATTAATAAATGTTCAGATTTCGACACTTTGTGGGTTGTGGGGTGTTCAACAACAAAATCGTTGAAGTCCTGAAGCTACGAGAAGCATCCGTCGACAGTTAGTAGTTCGAGAGTTTTGTAAGTGAGCAGATGAGAAGAGATGTATCGAAATTTTGAAGGCTCAAAGTGCTGGGTATGATGTGGCATGATGAAATAACCTAGGTTGACATAGACCTACCTAGGTCTACCACGTGTCACTCATTTTTGTACTTTTGATAGGCCTTAGTACCGATTGGCACTTGACACGTGTCACTCAACGATGGAGCCATGTGTCACCACTTTGATTGGTGATAGGTATTGGGGTAAGAAAAAGGTATAAATATTCTCCTTGTTACTTTGGTTTATGATATATTCTTTGTTGACTTCTCTATTAGTTTGAAGTAAATAGGGAAGAAAATAATTTAAAAATATTTTGAAAATAATATTAAATAATATTAGATATTTTCTAAACTTTGGGTTTGAATTGCCTTGATTTTATGCTGAAATGGTCAATTGTTGTTAATCAAGGATAATCGAGAATATAATAAATATACACAGGCCATTGAAGACTAAAGAAATCAGGCAAGAGATGGTTCAAGGAAGATTGATTTTTATCTTGAAATCTTCATAAAATAGTAAAAGCAATCCTGAGGATCTCTCGATACTCAAGATAACTTAATTCACTTGTCTTATTGTAATATACAAAGAAGAGTGAATGATAGAGAGAGGAGTGCCAGAATTCCAATCTCCTAATTGTGGATACTCAACACAACAACCCAATTGTAAATGACTTATCAATTATGAAATTAATGGAAATTTCGAGAGTTTTGACCATTTCCGTGTACTAAGTTTTTCATAACAATATCTTCTGAAGACCTTGGGCCAAGTTGACAAGAGCTACTACCTTATCTGTATTTTTATCGATTTTGTCGTAATTTCATGGGTTGATATTTCCTTCTGCAGTTAGAATAGATTCATTAACTATTGTTTATATTATTAATTGCTAGTGTTATTTCATTTGCAGAGGTTAGCCGTTCTATTTGGAAATTACCGATTGTTGTCAATTTATCACTTCTTGATTTTTTTCATTAAGTTTGCATTTGTTGTTCCTTCTCAAATATCAATAGATTGTTGTTCCTTTCAAATAGGTTGATTAATCACTGTTCTTTGAGAGATTGATTGATTGACTCTTTTGTATATTAAATTGTTGTTTCCTGGATAGATGAATGAGTTCAATAATTAATTGATGTTTCTTTTCAGGGTGTGTTATTTCTCAGAGTATATTTTCTTTTGATTGAATTATTAGTTTTATATTTTGTAGTTAATGTGTGAAGAAACAGATTGTTACAATAATTTAGATGAATCCAGATTTGATGTAAATGAACTATCTACACAATTTAAACCTATTCAACTTATCCGCATAGATTTTGCTGACAATATTGAGAGAAAAAGACGAATCCTCAGTTGAAAAAATTAATGTTACTCTAAGTTTGTTTTTAGGACATGTTTAGCACCCAAAATTTTGGCGTCGTTGTCAGGGAGGTTGTTAAGGATAGTATAAGTTGCGTCTATGAAAGGATGAGGTATTAAAAACACAAGGTAAGAACCTGCACAGGAAACAAGTAAAATGCTTGTGCCAACACCTACCTTGAGCTGATGCATAGAGGTTCCATATGTGCATAGATGTTGCGTCAATGTGTATGACTATGAAGAAATAACCTGTAAAAAAAAAAAACCCTTATCGAAAAATAGAAAATCCCAGGGCTCGGTGGCCCCTGGAAGGAGCACTTTAATAGATGTAATTATCTGAAAAGATAAATATCAAGCCTCGATTGGACCTTGAAAAGGTTCTACCCGAACCACTCAAGCAACAAACTCACCAACTAGAACTCACACTAAGGTTCATAGTGAAACTGAAGGAAATGAATTTTTTTTCCAATGTACACACATTCCACTTCTCAGTCCTTTAGGTGAGGGAAATTCTTGTAATTTGAGAGAAGGAGAAGGGGAGACTAGTGGATTTGTTCAGGAAAACCCACAACCATCTGAATTTGGATCTACTTTGATTCTGGTAGGAAAAGGAACACCTGGAATCCCAGATAAGAGTAGTGTGGTGAAACCTCCTAAGGGACCAAGTAATCACCCACCCCGAGTAGATCTCCTAGACCAAGAGATCCCTGAGGGTTATTGGCACATTTTTGACCAAATGGCACATAAAAAATAAGCCACAAACCTAGGCCTAAAATACAACCTTGGAATATCCTATAGTCAATAAAGTTTCTAATGCCCCAATGAAATCCATTTCACTACAGAATATTCCAACCTTCAATGGGTTGATCTTAGAGGACCCTGACGTGTTCGTATTTGAATTTGATGTCTTGTGTAGAGGCTATGACTATACCTATGAACCCCAGAAACTAAATATATTTACTTCCACTTTGAAAGGGGAAACTTTATGATGGTTTATGGGACTATGGGGAGGAACTATAAATCCATGGGACGAAATGAAATAAGCCTTCCTTACAAAATACCAACACTATGGTAGAACCAGGGATTTAAAATATGAAATCATTAAAATGGTTGTAAAATAAAATGAAATACTGGAAGAATATGTTGAAATATTTCAATATAACATGCAGAGATCACCTTACGGTACACTACTAGGTGAGTTATTTAAAGACACTTTAATAAAAGGTATGAAGGATGAATGGGTAGAGACGTTAAATTTGATGGGAAAGGGAGATATTTATCAAAAAATGTATGATGAAATTGTCCAATTATGTATCAGGTGTTCGCGCGGTAGTACACGAACTAGATCAACAATACGATATCCCATCACCAGAAGTAGCAACATTACTAGTAGGAGTGTCACCTGAGCATAAATTGGTAATATTTTGGAAAATTTTAAAAGTAACATTTTGGGTACTCTAAATACACAATTGGATGTTCTTCAGGATAAACAAAGACATGTAGAAGCGGAACAATCATTGGCCAAATTTTTTCCACTATGCATAAAGAAACATATTCCAAGGGAATGTCCCCTAGACATGGTTTGAACTTGTGCTATCTATGCCAAAGATCATGCGACAAAACAATGTCCATCACTTCCAGGAATAAAGTCTGTCTTTAAAAAGTAGAAGAAGAAACAGAACCGGTATATCTAATGGTTCAATGTCACCAATGGAAGGCTCATCCCCCGGGTACGCTACAAGATCATTCTTCTTTCTTTTTTGGAAAATATAATCAACAACATAATCCTGGAAATGCATGGCAGGGCCAACCATTTTTTAATCCCACCTAGTAGTCCCAATAATATCCTACTGCACCTTGTCCAAATGAATCTGTTTCTACTCCTACTTGGCCTAACCTACAGTACTCTACCCAATTTTGGAAGAACTCAAATAATAGTCCCTATCTTTCACAGTGGACTAACTCAACTGCCCAAGCTCCCAATTAGACTCAAAATCAGAAGCGCCCCATGGGACTCACCAATCAACCTATGGGAATGGTTCCTCAAGTTGAGTCCAATTTACAAGCTCCACTTCAATTGCCTAAAAATATCTAACCTCAAGTACGCCCCCAACTATGAGCTCCACCCAACTCGAATCCTAATAACAGACTAGTATAGCTCGTGCAAATTGTCGAGAATTTGGAATGTGAAACGAGCTCTGTAGGATGAAATGAAATTCAGTTAAGGTAGGGGTGTGTAGTTTCTCTTGAGGAAAGTATAATTCATCAAGAAAAGGAGAACGATAATGACAGACAACCAACAATAAAGCCATCGACTGTGGTTATAACAGAAGAAGCAAAACAGGGGAAAAACACAGTCATGCATCAAATCCTGATAAACAAATAACTTCTTCTCCCCAATTCCTTGAAAGGTTAATGATAGATAAACCAACTATATATCCCAATTTTGATATCGTCGGGGAACTAAAAAATCTATGTGTTAAAATCCCACTCCTACATGCTATACAAGATATTCTTATTTATGTGAAAACAATTAAAGAATTATGTGGGAAAAATCCTGGAAAGAAAACTAATAATCCATCAACAATTCATGTGTTAGGAACCTTATCTGATCTTATTTTAGGAAAACAGGATCCAGTCAAATAGGCAGACCCAAGAAATCCCGTGGTAATAGTTCAGCTACATGGCTTCTCTTTCCCAAATACACTAGTGTATTTGGGAGAAACTATCAATATTCTAACCACCGAGACCTGTAATGGCTTGGGTATCACTTCCTATGAACCAACTTCAACTTTGTTAGAATTGGCTGATAGATCAGTGATTAAAATGTAAGGCACATTACAAGACATAGAAGTCTCAGTTGACTCTTGTGAATACCCAGTTGATTTACTAGTTATCAACTGGATAAGTAGACTAGATGGACACTTGTTAATATTAGGGCAACCATGGCTACCAACAATAGATGTGTACATAGGATGTTGAACAAGCAACATGAAAATTGCTAGAGGAAGTTCTATAAAGAACCTTATCTTATATCCTCCATCTAAACTGAGTCTACCTATCATACACTAGTAGTTGCAACCACCCACATATCCATAAGAAAAAATACGCCCTCCTCTCACACTATAAGAAGATCTTGGGCTCAAAAACCAATTAGAAGATGACGTGATCAACAACTTCATTAACAACCCAACTGTTATAGGTAACCCAACATGTCAAATGATAAAATTCATTTTAGATAATGAAGAAAAGGGAGATCCTTTGGAAGAATTGATTGATAAGCACATTCCCAATACTTTTGTCCATAACAACATTGTAGTTGAAATTGCACCAAGAAGCATTTTGAATATTAACACCAATCTAAATGACCAACAAAAACAAAAATTAATCCAGATCCTTTCTAAATACCAACAGGCTTTTGCGTGATAATATTCCTACATGAAGGGTATCAATCCCCAACTATGTACACATCATATCTATATCGAGAAAGATACCTGACCCATCCGACAGTCCCAACGAAGATTAAACCCTCATCTCAAGGACATTGTCAAAGAAGAATTACATAAACTATTTGATGTGAATTTTATATATTGTATTTCAGACAGCGAGTGGGTCTCCCCACTAGTAATCCTCCCTAAAAAGAATGGTAAGTGGTGAATCTATGTAGACTACAGAGAAATCAATAAATCTACCCAGAAGGACCATTTTCCCCTACCTTTTATAGATCAGGTCCTTGCTACTTTAGCAGGGAAGCATTTTTTCTATTTCCTAGATGTCTTTAGCGGTTATAATTAGATTCATATTGCTTCGGAAGACCAAGATAAAACTACATTTACCTGTCCTTGGGGTACCTTATCATATAGAATCTTTCCCTTTGGTTTATGTAATGCTCTTTCTACATTCGAGAGAGATATTTTAATCATATTTTCTTATTTAATTAATGAGGGACTTGAAGTTTACATGGACGATTTTACTCCTTATGGAACTAGCTTTGATCAGGCTTTAAGAAATATGGAGAAGGTATTGGAATGATGCATTGCTACTAGGATATGTTTGAGTCATGAGAAATGTCATATGATGATGACTGAAGCTATGGTACTAGGACACTATGATTCTGCAGATGGAATCAAGTTAGACCCAACAAAGATAGAGGTAATCCTTAAATTTTCTACACCCCGTACACACACCGAAGTACATAGTTTCCTTAGTTGTGCATGATATTATCGCAGATTCATAGAAATGTTTTCAAGAATAGTTGCACCTTTACATGATTTAACTAGTAATGTGGAATTTCAGTGGTCTAATAAGTGTGATGTTTCATTTGCAGAGCTTAAAAGGTTACTTTCAACAACACTAGTGCTGAGAGGTCCAAACTGGAAGTTACCATTTCACATCTCTTCAGACGCATCATATGTCTCTATAGGCTTTGTCTTTGGACAGGAAGAAGATAAGAAGCTATATGTTATTTACTTTATTATCAAAAATCTTACCCCTGCCAAATTAAATTACACAGTAATAGAAAAAGAATTTTTAGCTGTTATACATGCTATTAATAAATTTTGACACTACATAACAGGATATCCATTGTTTCTATATACTGATCCCTCTTCCATTAGATATTTAGACAACAAACCAATTAATAATGGATGGGTTACTCGGTGGTTGTTTTTGTCGCATGAATTCAACATCACCATTAAGGATCGACCAAGAAGATAAAATGCCGTTGTAGATTTTTTGTCTCATATACCTAAGAAAGATAACTCTTTGACAATTGAAGACCAATTTCCAGATGAAAATGTGTTCACTGTAACTATTAAAATGCCTTGGTATGTTGATGTGGACATTTATCTAGCAGTTGGGAAATTTCCAATGCACATGTCATTAAGAGAAAGGAAATTAATTGTTCTGCATAGTGCACAATTCACCTGGATTGGTGGGTATCGTTTCCACACAGGGTTTGATCTTTAGATCCGAAGATGTATCAGAGAGGATGAAATTCATGATGTCTTGAAGGCATGTCACAATGAACTCTGTGGAAGACACTTTCCAGACCACAAGACTGGGAATAAGGTTTTTCAGATGGGTTATTATTGTCCCTCGATATTTAAATATGAAAAGAAGTATGTGCAGGTTTGTGATAGATGTTAGAGGATGGGTCGACTAGGCCAGGATGATGAAATGCACCTACAAACACAAGTGGTGGTGGAACCTTTTGAGATATGGGAACTAGATTTTTTTTTCCCCCTTTAACCCAAAATCAAACCAAAAATCTTATATACTAGTTGCAACAGACTATATGACCAAGTGGGTAGAAGCAGTGGCCTTGCCAAACACAACTGAGGAAGAACTCATTAAATTTCTTTTTGAACTATTTGTATGCTATGTATTACCCAAGGAATTAGTAATGGACGGAGGGCCACAATTTACAACACATAAAATATTTACCACTCTACGCAATTATCACATTAAACATAGGGTTACATCCCCATACCAACCCAGGGTAAATGGACAAGTGGAAAGTACCAATAAAGTCTTGGAGGTAATCTTGACAAAAAAAGTCTTGAAAAACTGTCAAAATTGGGCAGCCGAGCTTCCAAATGCCTTATGGGCCTATCGCACAACATGGCCTAACACTACTGGATACTCTCATTATCACTTAGTCTTTGGAAAAGAGCCAATCTTTCCAATTGAATTTGAGATCAAGACTCTAAAAATGGCCCAAGAAATGGGACTAGAGATTTTGGAAACACACACACAACACTTATAGTAGCTCAATGAGTTATATGAATCATGCTTGTTTTCCCTTCAGTGCATTGTTTTTATTCAACAACAGAGAGCTAGGTGGAATGACAATCATATCAAGAAGAAATCATTCCATAAAGGTGTTTGGGCACTTCTTTATGATTCCAGATTTCAAGATTTTCCTGGGAAGTTGCAAACAAGGTGGTTGGGACTAGAAGAAATCAAGGAAGTACATAATAATGGCATTGTCAGTTTAGTTACCATCGACAGGTCTGGTTCTCCTTTTTTGGTAAATGGACATCGGCTACGGCTCTACCATCTGTCGCTCTCAAAAGAATCCTTTTGCCAAGAAGTAAGTAACGATCCTATTGTTCAGATTTTAGTTGGTTGGGAAGGTAGCCCAATAACTTCATCTCCATGAAATTGTTGTTTTTATCCATCACTGTACATACTGTATATATTTTTCTTTGAAGATTTGATTGAGTTTTTAAATTTTTTACCTTCTAGGGAAATCTCTATAAAGAGCTTTGGAGAAAAAATACTAGAAAGGGTGTAAATTACGACTGTAATGAAAATATAATTAGCACTCTTTTCTATTGTTTATTTGTAACTGTTACATGTCTTCTCTATTTCAAATTCAAACTCCAAATTGATCTTGTTTCACTTTGAAGAACCCATCGAATATAAACCTTTGTTTTATATAGGAGATGAATATGTCATGTTTCACAGCAAAAGTCGAACGACTAGACTAAAAAGATGTGTGACTATGACTGTAGTAAATAGAAATGGATGCATGACACTGTAAACCATATGACAAATTTTACCCCCCCTGATCATTGAATAACCCTACTTGTAAAGTTATTAAATGAATTTAGTTGATGACTAATCAATCCTAGATTCGCTAAAGAATTCTTCATGCGGGAGGTATGCAATTAATTAATTAGATGGTTCAATTTGAATATTATTATCATCTTCCTAGAACTTCAGTTGTCGTTGCTTTGTTCAGTTTCCATCCCTTTGGTCAGTTTCCATCCCTTTCGATAGTTTTCATTCCTTTGGACATTTGTCATTCCCTTTGTGGGTAATGTCATTCATTCGAACGTAACAACTTTCGTTCCTTTGATTGCGATTGTCATTCTCTTTGTGGGTAATGTCATTCATTAAAATGTAACATTTGTTGTTCCTTTCACTTGAAATCAACGATTTTTGTTTCCACCAACAACACATGTTGTTTTTATGACTTACCCCTTATACGTTTAGCTATTCCTTTGGATATGAACTTCAATAATTAATTTCCAAAGGAATCATTTCTAATTATCATGGAAATGATATCTTATTTTATTTTTGGGGAATATTTAGCATACATTATCAAATTGTTTATGGATTGATTTTTCTGAATTATCTTAATATTGTTCATGATCCATAACCACCATAATTAGTTTATTTTCCCTATATATACATATACTTGAATGATAATTTCCCTTCACATCATAATAAGGAGTCTAAGCAACATTTTTACTTGGCATTCTTACACTTCTTACGCCATCCCAAACTCTTAAGGAGTAGATGAGACTCCCTTAATAATAATAAAAAAGAGAGATAAAAAGACAATAAAATAAATCCTAAAAAAAAAGGAAAATGAAAGAAAAGAAAAAGACCTTCTCTCAAAAAGGATAGGGGGTCTCATCATGAGACAACCAACCATGTTCATAAGATATTAACATAAGTGACATTCCCACTATGGATACCACCCCAGGAAAATGGCCTTTGGCATTTAGGGTCAAAGGACAAGAGGTCTCATCACAAGCCGACTTGTTCACTTTGTTATGATCTAGTGAGTTGCATTGTTTTTATCTGGCTACCAAACCAGGACAATGTCTTTTTGGGAAAATACTATTCAAATTACTTATTAAGGATACTGGCTCATCTATGGGTTAAAAGGAAACCCTGTCGAGGCTATGGACACCTGCTGGAAGCAGTGGCTCTGCCTATGGTATTGAAGTTTATTGTAATTTGCCAAAGTTTTATTGTGCTAATAGATTTCCTCTCTTTAAGAAGTGGCTATCATTCTTGCTATATTCAAAACAAGCGAGGATAACAAAGTTATGGAAAATGGCATACTTATAAAACTTGGACATATTAGAAATATTTATAATTTCTTCCTTAACACTTTGGGTATTGGTATTTGGGCTTGATCTTTCCACAAAAGATATGATTATCATTCATTTCCATGATTAATATTAAGTTGTTTTGGAAATTGTTAACTTTTTTTCTACCCATTGGCAGCTGTGTAATAAATAATCCATCACTTGAATGTCCATCATTAATATGTTAACACATACGATCGGTCGAGGTCGACCTTTCACTCATTGGGGGGTGGACATTCCACACGAGTTAACGATAAGACATAATAATTACAGACAGTGGGAAGCTACATTATATTATTATGTAAGTTTTTTTTATATATACCATTTCTATTAATTTTATTTTACAAGATGGTCTAACAAGTTTCACAGGTGGGAGCGACAATCATGATGATTTTCTTGCAAAAAATATGGGTGGCTGAATTATTTTCCGTGAACCTACACTGTTTCAAGTTACTGGTTAGGCTAGGGAAATTCTAAACTGTTTAGGATGGACAAAATATTTTAAGAGGCTGTAGGGATTTGATAAAAATATTGCACTGGAATTATTCCAAAATTTATAGGGGGAAATCTCAACACTTCGGGGCATACAAATACCATTCACTAACACCATCATTTTTGAGGTTACAAGATTTCCAAATGATGGAAAAAATGGACTCGTAAATACACATCACTCTAGGAAGTGGTGGAATCCTTTGTAGAACCAGGGGAGGAATTTGACAAGAAAGGAAAAGGCCTCAGCCCCACTTCTCTTAGTGAAACTTGGAGGGATCTAGCAGGAGTGGTGCAAAGATACATTACATGCGATGGATGATATGACCTAGTGAGACCTCTCCACCTTAGGCTATTGGAAGTGTTAAAACAATGATTAGTATTAAATATGTCGCTTGTTTTAAACAAAATTTTGCATGAGGTAGATGGAAGAACTCAAAAAGATAAACACCCTAATAGCTTAATCAGTCATCATGGGTTGGTAAAACTAATAGTATTCAGGGAATTAAATCATGCACAAATAGCGTGGGAAAACCTAATTGAGCTCAATAGACCCTTGCAAATAGAGAAACCATAAGTTCCCCAGTCAAAGATCCACCCTAAAATTCCTCCACAAGGAATTGAGGTAGTTCAGCCAGAGGTTGAGAGTGCTCAAACAGAAATATCAACCACCCAACCTAAAATTGAAACAAAACTTATTTAGTTGGGAGAGGAGCAGTCTAAAGAAGAAACTCAAAGTGTGTAAGAAGAAACATCAAAAAGGAAAAGACAAAGAACAACTTTTTCTCCTAAAACCCCCTCTATTAAAATAAGAAAGGGTGGAAAGAAAAGACAATATAAAAACACTCAAGATACTGTGCAAATAGAAGAGCCACCACAACAAAACCCTGTAGGGCAGCAGGATGATTTCCCTAAGAGATATGAAGAGGATATGGCCCGAGTGTTAGTAAATTTGGGAATGTCTCTTACTGAAGATACAGACGGTCCAGAAGAACCCCAAGCTCCAACCTCTCCTCCTTCAAACTTTGTATTTGATAATCCTGATGTAGAGATGCCATCTTCTCCTATGAGGAAATCTACTGATGTAGCAGAACAACGAGAGCCTCATTTTAAGGACAACAATTCTTTATACCAACAAGAATGCCCAGAGGATACAAGGAATTAATTTCCAATTGATCAATATTTTGAAGACCTTGAAATTCCCCTTGGACATAAAGAAACAATAGAATAAGGAAATAGATGAATCAGAGAGTTGGAACATGAGAATAAGGAACTTAGGAGGAAGGTCAAGAGAATGAAGATATTAAAACAAGAAATTGATAGATTGAAGGGAAATATTAGATGACTTAAGAAGTGGGTAGAACGATTTGACAAATCCTATAGGAAGAAGAAATCTAGGAGAGTTAGAATGCAGGGAAGAAATCTACTTCCTACTGGAAGGGTTCAAAGAGGTAAAATTCATACTCACTCTGTTGAAACTCAAACAGATTTTCATGTCCCCTTGGTTTCAGCTAAAACAGAAAATCAAACAGATGCTCTAGTAATAGAAGAAAAAGTTGTTCATACTGAAGAGGTGCTTCATTCCTATGAACAGGATGCCACTATCAGAAGGCTGGAAGAAGAATTAGATCAGTCCCAACAGACCATAACCCAATGCCTAAATGAAATGGTGCCAGTAACAGAGCATCAAAAAATTGTCAAACAACTCCGAGCAACGTCAGGGGCTAAAAATGAAACCTTTGTTGATCTCAACAGAGAAACATAAAAGGTAAAGAAGGTGCAGGGTCTACTTGATGGAGCTTTGGAGAAAATCAAAAATATTTTCTCTATTTATTCTGATGCATTAGCTTGCAGGGTCCCTGCTAATAATTATGCCCTATTTTTATAAGCACATTGTCTCTAATTTTGTATTATGTTTAAAATAACAAGATGATGCAGTAAAATACTTTTTTTGTGAATTATATCTTCATAATTTCATTTTAGAAGGAAACAAAGATGAGAACCCCAATCCATTCACTGGGGATATCTAGTTTCAGGCCTTTTTATCTTTTGCCAAAAATCAAATTAGATGGGCCAAAGAACATAAAGTCTTTATGAAAAGAGAAAATGGGATAGACCTATTGGTTATAAGAGAACCTTCTAAACCCTTTAACACCATTATGCAACATAGATCATTTATGAAGAGGGAAAAAGTTGTGGAATCCTTAGCTCTCATCTATAGACATGTTATATATTTAGGGCTGCAGTACTTTGGAGAAATTAGAGAAGAAACTCTTTTTGTTGCAAAGTTAAGATGGAGTGTCTTTTCAAACGAAATCAAGAACATGGAACCATTTGGTTTTAGGAATTTTCAAGTGGATTCTCTCAGATTAGAAAGGTATGCCAATATGATCATGGAAGCAGGGCCTTCCTGGATTATATGTAGGTACAATGCCCCCATTATTTGGTATCCTCTAAAGGGTTATCATTGTGTTTATGAACTCCATTAGAAATAGGAAAAAAATGTTTTTGAAGAACTTGAAGGTAAGCATGGTTTCCGGAGGTACATAGAAGAGACCTCTCCACCCTCCAGTCTCACTTCCCTGCATATGAACTATCTTGTTGCATGAGGAAATGATAAAAGGTAAGATGGGGGGTATGTTGGGGTAATAAAAATGTATATATATTCTCCTTGTTACTTTGGTTTATGATATATTCTTTGTTGACTTGTCTATTAGTTTGAAGTAATTAGGGAAGAAAATAATTAAAAAATCTTTTGAAAATAATATTAAATAATATTAGATATTTTCTAAACTTTGGGTTTGAATTGCTTTGATTTTATGTAGAAATGGGAAATTATTGTTAATCAAGGATAATAAAGAAGATAATAAATATACACAGGTCATTGAAGAATAAAGAAGTCATGCACGAGACAGTTCAAGAAAGAATGATTTTTATCTTGAAATATTCATAAAATAGTAAAATCAATCTTGAGGATATCTCGATCCTCATGATAGCTTAATTCACTTGTCTTATTGTAATATACATAGAAGAGTGAACGATAGAGAGAGGAGTGCCAGAATTCCAATCTCCTAACTATTGATACTCAGCACAAAAACCCAGTTGTAAATGACTTATCAATTCTGAAATTAATGGAAGTTTTGAGCATTTTGACCATTTCCATGTACTGAGTTTTTAATAACAATATCTTTTGAATACCTTGGGCCCAGTCGACATGAGCTACTATATTATCTATATTTTTATCGATTCTGTGGTAATTTTGTGGGTTGATATTTCCTTCAGCAATTATAATAGATTCATTAATTTGTTGTTTCTATTATGAATTGATTTTGTTATTCCATTCGCAGAGATTAGTTGTTCTATTTGAAAATTACCAATTGTTGTCAATTTATCACTTGCTGATTCTTTTCATTAATTTTGAATTTGTTGTTCCTTCTCAAATCTAAATAGACTGTTGTTCCCTTCAAATAGGTTGATTAATCACTATTCTTTGAGAGATTGATTCATTGACGCTTTGGTAGATTAAATTGTTGTTTCCTGAATAGATGAATTAGTTCAGTAATTAATTGATGTTTCTTTTCAGGGTGTGTTATATCTCAAAGTATATTTCCTTTTGATTGAATTATTAGTTTCAGATTTTGTAGTTAATTTGTGAAGAAACAATTTTTTACAGTAATTTAGATAAATCCAGATTTGTTGTAAATGAACTATCTACATGATTTAAACCTCTACAAATTATCTGCATAGATTTTGCTGAAAATAATGAGACAAAAAGATGAATCCTCGGCTAATAAAATTTATGTTAGACTAAGATTGTTTTTAGGACATCTTTAGCACCCAAAAATAGGTGCACTTCATGGGCCCCAGGAGGTTAATAAATTCATGGGTTTGACGTTTGGGGACAAGTTGTTGGAAGAACTTTCGGACCTCTGAAGTTCGGAAGTCCTAGAGTCTCGAAGTTTCGAAGTTTTGTAGTGACGTGTCTTGATGATGTCACCTGGGGTGACATGGACACACAAGATGCATGCAACGTGTCAGTATGTTTTTTTCTTTTGAAAGGCTGATTTTTCAGTTAGAACTTTACACATGCCACCCCTCATATTGGGCCATGTGTCCGCGTCTTGGAATCTGCCATGTAGCACCCGGGTGTGCAGTACTAAGTGAACCCGTGGAGTTTTCCACTTCATCTTTCAAAAGGTAGGAAGTGAGAGGAAGGCCAAACCCCTGAAGCTCTGAAGATCATAGTAAATCCTCACCATTCATCGGGAGGGGACACGCGATAGTAGATCCCGTGTTCCAGAGGATTCACGGTATAACTAGTTGAGGTTGAGGACTTCTGGAGGCCTGAAGGCTGGAGTCCATCGTGACCATTGATCACAGAGGAAACATGGTTCCATATACCGTAGTCTGAAGGAGTGGTACTCCGGAGGATATGAGTTTCATTTGTTGTGAGTCGAGAACTCCTGGATGAACGGAGTTAATCTCGACCGTTGATCGGGAGATGACACATGGGTAGTTCGACACTCAAAGAGATCTATGAAGAAGTGCTTAGGAAATCCCAAAATCCTAGAGTTCCGTAGTAAATACCAGTCGTTTGACACTGGGAATCCATGGACCATCAATCCAATGTCCTTCGCACATTTTCCAATTCAACACTCTGGGGGATTTGAAATTTTGGAGTTGCAAAAACCATCGAAGCCTAGAGTCTCGGAGCTCCTATCCATAGTAGATCTAAAAAAGGAATAAGAACCATTGATATGTACATCCTCAAAGTATCCATAGAATCGACGTTTGAGGAAAATGTGTTGTAATAGACGTAGATCCTCCAAAGCCCCAAAGTTCTAGAGCCTCGGAGGCCCTAAGCACAGGATAAGGACATAGTTGTTAGCATTGGGTCACAACCTCTAGTCACATGAATTTGGGGGGTGAAGAAGAAGGGCTAGTGCCCAAAACTTTGTTTCAAGAGAATAAAAAGGCTCAGAGAAGGAGCCCATGGGATTTTTAATTGCACAGACCTACACTTAAAGAAGTAAGGAAGGCCTTTAAACTAGAAGGATGGATCCAGCATGGATCCAAGAACTAATTCGACTCTAAGTTGGAAGAATCTATGTATAGGATTGTATCGCTGAAAGGATAAATTGTTCAAGTATCCATAACTTCATGCTCAAAAATGAGAATTGAGCATGGAAACAACCATTGGAAAGGTATTGAACAATAGAAGATAAATGTTCACCCAGAAATTGGATATGAACAATAAATTTCTTAGGAAATAAATAGAAAATAAGTCTGATGTATTAATGAATCATAATGGTTCATGTTTTCAAGAAGTTATTAATAAAAATTAGCCTGAAAAAGTTATATAGGGTACCTTTTAGATCAAAGTTAGCATAGAGTGCAGAGTGATAGAGGAAACACATATAGCCTACAATCAAGAATATGAAATCAGAGGGTTGCATGTCCAGTTGGGTATGGAAGGAACCAACTCCAATGGACATGGACGAGGAAAGGAGGAAGACATAAATCTAGATGAGACCCTCAAGAAATTGTAGATAGATGTCTAGAGCCACAAGGATGATAATGAAAGGCTTATGAAAGCCAAAGTGCAGTAGGAATACTTCAACATGAAGTTAATTCAGATCCTGGAAAGAATTGAAAAGAATTTGGATAAGGAGAGTGGCTCCAACAAATCATAAGTTACGATACCCCTGAGAAGAAAGGAATATCAAGGAGTGGTAGCA
>SNQJ01S0072034.1:73286-86832 GCA_010110895.2 Picea sitchensis | reverse complement strand
GGGGAGAGGGAGACATGAAGAGTGGTGAAGAGGGGACAAAGAGAAATGGAGAGGGAGAGAGGTAGAGGGGGAGATAATGAGCAATAGAGTGGAAGAGTGGTTGTAGAGAGAGAGGAAGATAGAGGGAGGGAGGGAAAGGGGGGCAGAGGGGGAGGGAGAAAGGGGTAGAGCCGGGGGTTGGGAGAGAGAGAAAGAGAGAGAGGAAGAGATAAAGAGAGGGATATTTTGTGTTAGCAGGAACACACACATGTTCCTAATCGTAATTACGCGTTCACACTTTAGGAATGTGTGTACATTCCTAAAGTGCGTACATTATTTTAATTTCAATTTTTTTAGGAACGTGTGCATATTCCTAAGCACGTGTTTCTCAAGAACGCATGTGCATTCCTAAATAATCCAAGTTGGCAAGACTATGTAGAAGTTCAGTGAGTACCAAGGTTGTAGGATTAAGAACACGTGCGTGTTTCTAGGAATGTGCAAGTGTTCCTTGGCACCTCGTTGCCACTTTTTCATTGATCAACTTTGTGAAATATCCCCTAGAAGAACCTGATATTATCCAATATCATCAAGAGATTTAAGCTCCTGACATTGTCACACCCCCAACCATACACAATTGGTTGGCTGAGGCAAGAATGAGACCTTTACGTCAACCAACAATGTTGCTTGTCCTATGGCATCGAGCCCTTCAAAGATGAGGTATTGTGTGACGTTTCCCCACTCAAATTTTTCTTTATTTTAAGACAAACCTATATGTCGAAACATAATGTTGTTTATGAGTCATGTCCCTATAGTTTCATTGTTACTTATGGAGGTCAAACTTATAGGGCACAATAGGTAGTTACAACTACTACAATTTCATTGATTTGGACAAAAAAACGTCGAAAGATAATCTCTCATACTACAAAGTTTGTACTCTTCATGGTTTTCTCAGAAGAAAGTTCACAACGACCACCATATATTCATCAAAAGGTCTCTATACATAGAAAAATCAAGTGTAAAAGGTTGTAGAATAATATAAAGACATCTTCACCTCACCAATAAAGGTGCCTCTACATCGTCAGGTCAAACATCCCATTGAGTTGATACTTGGTTCTCCCTTAACGAATAATACAATATATAGATCCTCCCTTATGTAGAATGAGGAAATAAAACATTAAATTCATGAGCTCATCCCAAAGGGACACATTTTACCAAGCTCCCGACCTTGTGGGAGCCCAATTGTCTTGGTGCAGAAGAAGGATGACACATGATGACTCTCCATTGATTATAGAGCCGTGAAAAAAATCACTATCAAGAGACAATAACCGATCCCTTGGATTGATGATATTATTGATTAGATCAAGGGTTCCAAGTTCTTTCATAATATTGATTTGAAGTAAGGCTACCACTACATTTTGGTAGAACAAATGGATGTATGGTAGGTAACCTTCAAATTTAAATAAGGCCTTTTTGAGTGGTTGGTAATGCCTAAGTTTGTCTTGAATATTTCGCAAGCGACATTTGTGAGGATGATGGATGATATCTTTCATTTGTTTAGAAAATATTTTGTGGTTTTATATTTGGATGACATCCTCATATTCAGTTAGACCTAGGAAGAAAATTTGTAGCACATTCGATAGGTCTTGAGCACCTTGCGACAATACAACATATAGACCAATTTGGAAAAATGATCACTCAGAATATAGAGAGTTCATTACCTAGGATACATCATAGATGAACATGGAGTGCATATGGACCTAGCCAATATCCAAGTCATTCACTATTGGCTATCCTTGATGACTTCCCTTAAGAAAAGTGACCAAGGGTGGATCTAAAGACAAGTTTTCTTGTTCTGAATCATAGTAGAAAGAATTCCAGGATTTGAAACACCACCTCTACTACGCTCCAGTATTCACGTTGCCAAACCTACAACAACCATTTGAGAATGAGACAAATTCTTATAACTATGTTATCGATGTAGTACTCACTCGGCAAGGACATTTAGTGTCCTATCATAGTGAAACACTATCTATTTCTTTCTGTAGATCTATGCCACCTATGACAAGGAGATGTACTTCATTTTGCATGCATGTCGGTAGTGGAAACAATATATTCTATGAAAGGAAACAATCATCCACACTAATCACAAGCCTCTGCAATTCATGAAAACACAAGAAAAGTTACATAATGACTGCCATTAGAAGTGGTCCACATGCATCCGACAATTCCACTTGAACATTAAGTACAAGAAGAGCATCGCCAAACATGTTGCAAACTCTTTGTCTACCCCCTTTTGTGGTTCTAACCACAAATCTTAGCATGGTCATGATTATGTCTTTGTGGTTGTATATTGATTCTCTAAGATGACCATTTTGACACCAGGTAAAAAGAGTATCACAATCGAAGCCACTTCTAATATCTTCTTTGAGCATGTTTGGGTTCATTTTGGGCTACCACATACCATTATTTCAGATAGAGACATCATGTTCCTTAGTACCATTTTTCAAAGTTGACCAAATCATCTTCCTTTCACCTCGAAACAATGGGAAAATGGAAAGTGGTCAACAAGATGATTGTGCATATATTGAGCATGTACAACTCCAAGAATCCATGAACATGGGATGAGAGCCTTCTATATACAACATATCTATAACAAATCCCTTCATATCTCCTCACATCCTCAAGACAGAGAAAGAAAAATCATTGAATATATACAACACCTCCAACAACGGGTTCATGATATCTTGTAGAAGGCCAATGCCAAGTACAAGAACTAACATGACTAGCATTCAACACAAGTTTCAGGTTGGTGAAAATGTATGGTTGCATTTGTAGAAAGAGTGCCTCATGCCCCCCCTTAAGAATCTCTCACCACTCCGATATGGGCCTTTGACCATATTTCCCACCTCTGCTGGACACCTTGGAAGTCTAAGCAATTGACCCCTAAATAACTCAATCCCACCTTCCTTAAGAAATCTATAGTGGATCCAATAATGGGCAACAAGATAAAGGGCACCCGCTAGAAGAACATACAACTCTATAGGGTTGTCAAAGTAGGACAACTTCTTCAACAAGACAAATGGTTCACTAGGATTCAAATTCATCAAAAGTTTCCCCATCTACTAGGGAACTTGACACAATATAGACCATTGCTTCCTAAGGGGGGAGGAACCATCAAGGTGGATATTCGTGTCCACCCACCTCTTCCAATGAGTCAACATAGTTCTCCATATTGAGAGTGTTGTTATGATTTTTCTATAATTTTTTGGGTCCTAAATTTCCAAGCCCATTTTGAGACCCTAAAAGATGTTTTCTAGGAAATTCAACGTCCAAGGTTTTTGTTTGACACAGCTAGGCCATGCTGCAATATTGTAATATTTGAGCTATTATGAGTCCCATTCTATGGAAAATTGCACCCTAGAGAAGTTAGGGTAGAAACTAACAACCTCCTTTCCAAAAAACACATATTAGACCTTTAGAGTTCTTTCTTTGTATTGAAATGTCATTCTTTAGGCCTTTTATATTATCTTTTTACTGTTTTATTCGTTATTGTGATATCTGATATATTTGTATATGTGTTTATTTAGTTCGCTATACAATCCGGATCACATCAATCCGCCGATAGCTTGAAAAATGGTATGAATCCCTAGTTACAGCCCATTGAACCCTAATTACCAGCGTTCACCGCGCTCGCAATCGAGGGAAAATTGGATAAATGTTCACACTCGCTTCAATCCAATTCTTCACAGCGGGCTAGCTGAAGCTTCGCAATCGTGAAGTGTATTTCAATTGTCTAGCATTCAGGGTTCCGCGGAGAAGACTGCGTTCAGCTGTGAGGTACTTMCTCTAAGTTTGCTCGATCAACCAGGAAACCCTAATTGACATCCTCATCCGCCTTTAACAACCCCAAAAGCCTAGTGCATGACAACGCCCCATCCCGGATATGACGGTTCTGGTTCGGATACAGGTGGGGAATTCTGAGTAAGTCGCAGTTCTACTTGATGCATAGATTTTGATCCGAATTACAAGGTGTCAAATCTTCTTTCAATACGTACCCATGAACGGGTTGATACCATATTACTTCGTGCAATGCCTTCAGCAATACCAAAACTAATTGCTTCTTGTACTAACTATATACCATTTTTTTTATTGATATATCTAAATTTTTTTATTTTGATTTCAAACTCATAAATTTGATTGCAAATCATATTCCATATATTGCATTTTTTCACTATGATTTTGCCATGAATTTTTTATTATTTTGTTATGATTTTGCCATGATTTTTTTATTATTTTGAGAAAAAATCTCTTTTACTCGAATAATAGGTTAACAAATGTTGGAATGTATTTTCAAGTCGGTGAGATCTTTACGTTTGAGTCATTTTGTCTGATAGTGTGTAAGTGCAAAGTCACACGTTTACTCAAAAGTCAGTCGGCAAGCAGGAATTCATAAATGGAGCCAATTTCTATCTTCTCGAGCTCTGGTAAGTGGTTGAAGAGTGAGTCATATTTATGACGTGCAATAATGTTGATTCGGTCTAAGCTTCTATAGGAAGTCTCAATCAGAGTCTCTTAGTTAGTCGATGATGCTAAAGAGAAGCAGTTGATGTAGAGCAAAAGTAGAGAGGTAGAGAGGAAGGAGAACCAACAACAAATGAGGAGTTGAATAAGTCATTTGAGTTGCAGCGCATCTTTGTGATTATATTTTGTAAACTGCACACAGTGCGCCGAAGTTTATTAATATCAATCATTTGTGTATTGACAAGTTTTTGTCTTATTTATGAGTTTATGTGCTAAGAATAGCACTGTGTTATTCTGCATTCATAAATCATTTCATTAAGTATGTGTATTCATAAAGTGAAACAAACCGAGTAGTTTGTGCACTACGCAATGTCTTTGAGAACTTTGTCGTAGTTTTTGAAACTGTGTTCCACAGAGTAGATTGCACGCACCGTCAATCCGAGATCTGGTATCAAAGAAGGTTCATAACAAGTTCAAGAGAATAAACTCTTGGAAGGTAAAATATGGCTTCTACCTCATATCTGCAACCTCCCACTTTTACAGGAAATAATTATGAGATGTGGTCCTTGAACATGAAGGCGTTGTTCCTAGGTCAAGACGTATGGGAGATAGTTGAAAATGGTTATGTTGAACTAGTAGATCATGATACATACAATGCCCTCACACAAGCTTAGAAAGATGTCTTGAAAGATCAAAGAAAGAAGGATGGAAAGGCTTTGTTTTACATACATTAAGCCATGCATGAGAGAATACTTCCAAGAGTTGCATCAACAAAGAAAGCCAAGGAAGCATAAGACATATTACAAACCTCTTATCAAGGTATGGGAAAAGTAAATACTTCAAGACTACAGATTCTTAGAAGAGATTTTGAAGATCTATCAATGAAAGATTTAGATTCAGTAGATTTCTTTTATACCCATGTCATTGGTTTGATAAATCAGATTAAGTCTCATGGTGAAACCATAGAAGACATAAAATTTGTTGAGAAGGTACTTAAGAGTCTTCCTCATAAATTTTATACCTTTGTTGTGACTCTAGAAGAAAGCAAGGACTTGAGTTAGTTCAGTCTAGATGAACTGCAAGCTTCCCTCATCAATCATGAACACAGATTGAATAGGTCAAGTACGTCATTAGAGAATGCATTTTCCACAGATTCATCTATAATCTGTGGAAGAGGAAGAGTGAGTGTTAACTCTAGAGGCAAAGGAAGAAGTTCTGTCAGAAGTGGATGTAGTAGCAGTCTTGGAAATACTGGTGGAAGTGGTCAAAGCGCAAGTACTAATGAGCCAAGTGGTCAAAGAACTGACAATTCAAAAATTCAGTACCATTACTGTAAAAAATATGGACATTATGCATATGAGTGCAGGAAGAGACAGTATAATCATAACAAACAAGGTCAAGATCAATCATACAACACAAATAACCAAACTCGCCCTATGTTTATGGCGTGCGCAACATGAATGCCTATAATATCACTAGTTGAATGCAATATTGCTCAAGAAAGTCCATGTGACGTATCGTACTTAGATTCAGGCTGCAGTAACCACATGACATGAAACATAGAACTATTTTCTAGTTTGGATGAGTCAGTCCAAACCAAGGTTACACTTGGAACATATATCTGAGTCACTGTCTTAGGAAAATGCAGTATAAACATTTTAACTAAGCAAGGATAAAAAAACGTTATACATGATGTATATTATGTTTCTTGTTTGAAGAATAATCTCATGAGCATAGGACAATTGTTACAGAAAGGATACATAATCTACATGGAAGACAATCACCGTGTGATTATGGACAGATTCCCAAGCAATCTACTTATTGCAAAAATCTAGATGACAAGTAACAAAATGTTCCCATTGACATTGAAGTCATCCAAGAAGAAGAATACAATGCTATTTTTTGGTAAAGAAAAAGATGCGCAGTCAAACACTGCATTTACAACAGAAAGTGTACGTAGTATCAGGAAAGGAGAAAATAACACAGAGATAAAGGCATCATTCCAATATGAAATACATGATGATTCTTGGCTATGGAATTTCAGATTTGGACTTTTAAACTTTGGAGGTATAAAACTGCTAGACACAAAGGATATGGTAAAAGGTTTTCCATTCATTGAAAAAACAGAAAGGATATGTGAAGGCTGCATATTTGAAAGCAACACAGAGAATCATTTCCAGTTGGCAAGTCTTACACAAAAAAAACACCATTGGAAATAGTACACTCAGAAATTTGTGGACCAATGCAAACTCCATCTATAGGAGGAAGTACTTATTTTTTAACATGCATTGATGATTTCTCAAGAAAGACATGGATATATTTCCTAAAGCATAAATTTAATGGATTGGGTTGTTTCCAGTAGTTTAAATCACTTGTTGAGAAACAGAGTGGTTATTACATAAAGTGTCTAAGAACTGACAGAGGAGGAGAATAAATGTCAAGAGAATTTAATAACTTTTGTAAAGTTCATTGCATCTACAAGCAATTTATCACACAATATACACCACATCAAAACAATGTCGCAGAAAGAAAGAACATAACTATCATGGAAATCACACACAGTATGTTGGCAACCAAACATTTGTCAAATGAGTATTGGGCTTGAGGGAGTAGCAATTGCAGTATACATATTGAAGAAATGTTCGACAAAAAGTGTGAAGAGTAGAGTTCCTCAAGAAGCCTTGACATGATTAAAGCACAATGTGGCGTACTTAAATTTTTTTGGTTGTGTCACATACACACATGTTCCAGATGAGCTGAGAAGAAAGATGGACAAAAAGGGACATAAATGCATATTTGTTGGGTATTCTGAAGAAACAAAAGGATACAAGCTATATGACCCTATTGCAAGAAAAGTCATAATCAACCGTGATGTTTAGTTCATGGAGAATGAAGCATGCAATGGAAGCATAACAAAGATAGTCAAAATTATTGACGCAATGGAGCATGATGACACCTAAGATGAAGTGATTCAATACCATGCACATGTTAGTGCGTAGTCCCTTCTACAACTGGCACTGCGACACAAATTACAACGCTGAACATTCGAATAAGAAAATAAGTTGCACAGTCTACACCTAGAGTGCAACAAACACGAGAAAGCAGTCTGAGTAGTTCTACATATCCAGATCCAACTTTAGAAAGTCTATTACCAAGAAAGACAAGAAGTATGCACAAAATCTATAATGAAGACGTAGCAAATTCATTTTCAGTTTTTTCTCTGTTTTCACAAATAGATGATCCATTAACCTTTGAAGAAGCAATCAAAGATGATGTATGGTCACAAGCCATGAATGAAGAAATCAAATGCATAGAGAACAATCAAACATGGAAATTGGTAGATGTACCTGAAGATAAGAATGTTATAAGTGTCAAGTGGATCTATAAAAACAACCAAGATGCAGATGGAAATGTAAATAAGTACAAGGAAATGTTAGTTGCAAGAGGCTTTACACAACAATCTGGAATTGATTTCAATGAAAAATTTGCACCAGTTGCACACATGGACACAGTTAGAACTGTGTCAGCAATTGTCGTGCAGTACAAATGGCCAGTTTATCAAATGGATGTGAAATCAACATTTTTGAATGGAAACTTAGAAGAAGAAGTATATGTGGAACAACCACAAGGTTATGAGATTCCAACACAAGAAGACAAAGTGTACATATTGAATAAAGCACTGTATGGATTAAAACAAGGTCCTAGAGCTTGGTACAATCGYATAGATTCCTATCTCACAYAGAATGGATTTCAGAGAAGTGAAAGTGAGCCAATACTATACATCAGAGAAAATCAACAAGGTAACATGTTAATTGTTTTCTTATATGTGGATGATTTTATTTTTACAGGAATTTTTTTCATAGAATAACTYAAGTCAGTTATGAAGGATGAATTTGAAATGACTRATTTGGGGCTTATGAGATATTTTTTGGGAATAGAAGTGCACCAGTCCAAAAATGGTATATTTATCTCACAGTATAAGAATGAACATGAAATATTGAAAAGATTCAATATGATGAATTCAAAAGAAACACCAACACCTATCATAACAAGATTCAAGTTAAGAAAGGAATATAAAGGGTCCAAAGTGGGTCCCACACTATTTAAAAGAATGGTAGGAAGCCTTATGTATCTCACAACGACAAGACCCGATATCATGTATGGAGTTAGCCTAATCTCAAGGTTCATGGAAAATCCAAAAGAATCACATTGGAAGGAAGGAATCAAAATCCTGAGATATGTGAATGGAACAAAATATTTTGACATTATGTACTCCACTTCAAAATGTTTTAGACTCATTGGATACACTGACAGTGATTGCGGAGGCAGCATAGATGACAGAAAAAGTACCTCTCGATACACATTTAATTTTGGAACAGGTACGGTATCATGGGCATCAAGGAAGCAACCCATAGTGACACTTTCTTCAGCAGAAGAAGAGTACGTCGAAGCTACAAGTGCAGCTTGTCAAGCAGTATGGATGAGAAGAATGTTAAAAGATTTGTTGCAGGAACAACAAGAACCAACAACAGTTTTTTGTGACAACAATTCAACCATCATGTTATCAAAGAGTAATGTGTTTTATAAGAAAACAAAAAACATTGATACAAGGTATCATTTCATCAGAGAATTGGTGAATAACAAAGAGATTTGTTTAGATTTTTTAGGTTAAAAGAACAAGTCGCAAACATTTTCACAAAGGCTCTGGAAAGAGATGCATTTTAGCATCTATGCAGTAGTCTAGGAGTCTTTGTAGTAACAGATGAGTGACAGTAAAATTGTAAACTGAATTTTTGATGTAATTTTTCTTTTGTAATCCCACGAACTTATAATTAAGCGGGAGTGTTGGAAATTTTAATTACAAGTCGGTGAGATCTTTACGTCTCCACCAATTTATCTGTCAATCATTTTGTCAATCAAACAAAATGTCAATTAGTCATTCTGACAATTTATGAGTGAAAATTTAGTAAGAAGGAATCATAAATGGATCTGATTTCTATTTTCTCGAGCTCTGGTAAGTGGTTGAAGAGTCAGTCGTATTTATGATGTGCAGTAATGTTGAGTTGGTCTTATATTTTGTAGGAAGTCTTGGTCAGAGTCTATATAAGTCTGAGTATCTTAGTTAGTTGTTGATGTAGAAGAGAATCAGTTGATGCAGAGAATAAGAAGAGAGGTAGAGAGGAAGGAGAACCAACAACAACTGAGGATTTGAATAAGGCATTTGAGCTGAAGCTCGTATCTGTCATTATATTTTGTAAACTGCGTGCAATTATCCGAAGTTTATTAATATCAATCATTTGTGTATTGACAAGTTTCTAGCTTATTTATGAGTTTATGTTCTAAGAATATCACTGTGTTATTCTGCATTCATAAATCATTTCATTAAGTGTGTGTATTCACAATGTGCAACAAACTGAGTAGTATGTGCACTGTGTAGTGTTTTTGAGAACTCTACCGCATAGCCTGTTTGGTGCATAGTATTTGAAATTGCGTTGCAAAGAGTATATTTCACGCACTGTCGATTTGAGTTCTGCTACGAGAGAAGGTTCTATCAGAACAATTTCAAGAGCATAAACTATGTTGGAAGGTAAAATATGGCTTTTGCCTCAAATCTGCAACCTCCCACTTTTACAGGAAATAATTATGAGATGTGGTCCTTGACCACGAAGGCGTTGTTCCTAGTTCAAGACGTATGGTAGATATTTGAAAACGGTTATGTTGAACCAATAGATTAGACATCATACAATTCCCTCACACAAGCTGAGAAAGATGTCTTGAAATATCAAAGAAAGAAGGATGGAAAGCCATTGTTTTACATACATCAAGCTATGCATGAGAGCATACTTCCAATATTTTCATCAACAAAGAAATCCAATGAAGCATGAGACATATTAAAAACCTCTTATCAAGGTATGGATAAAGTAAAGACTTCAAGACTTTAGATTCTTAGAAGAGATTTTGAATCTCTGTCAATGAAAGATTCAGATTCAATAGATTTCTTTTATACCCATGTCATCGTTCTGATAAATCAGATTAAGTCTCATGGTGAAACCATATAAGACAAAAAATTTCTTGAGAAGGTACTTAGAAGTCTTCCTCCTAAATTTGATACCCTTGTTGTGACTCTGAAAGAAAGAAAAGACTTGAGTCACTTCAGTCTAGATGAAATGCAATCTTCCCTCATCAATCATGAACACATATTGAGTAGGTCAAGTATGTCAGAGAGAGAATGCATTTTCCGCATAGTCATCTATAAGGCGTGGAAGAGGAAGAGAGAGATTTAACTCTAGAGGAAGAGGAAGAAGTTCTACCATAAATGGACGCAGTAGTAGTCCTAGAAATACTGGTGGAAGAGGTTAAAACCCAAGTACAAGTCATCCAAGTGGTCATAGAAATGACAAGTCAAAAATTCAGTGCCATTATTTTAAAAAATATGGACATTATTCATATGAGTGCAGGAAGAGACAGTATAATCAAAACAAGCAAGGCCAAGATCAATCATACACCACAAATAACCAAACTCACCCTATGTTTATGGAGTGCGCAACATAAATTCCTATAGTATCGCAAGTTGAATGCAATATTTCTCAAGCAAGTCCATGTGACATATGGTACTTAGATTCAGGTTGCAGTAACCACATGACAAGAAACATAGAACTATTTTCTAGTTTGGATGAGTCAGTACAAAACAAGGTTACACTTGGAACAAATATCCAAGTAACTATCTGAGGCAAATAAAGTATAAACATTTTAACTAAGCAAGGAGATGAGGAAGTTATACATGATGTATATTATGTTTTTAGTCTGAATCATAATCTGATGAGCATAGGACAACTGTTACATAAATGATACATAATCTACATGGAAGATAATCACTGTGTGATTATAGACAAATTCCCAAGAACTTATTAAAAAAATCTAGATGACAAGTAACATAATGTTCCCATCGACATTGAAGCCAACCAAGAAGAAGAATACAACACTAGTTGTTGGTAAAGAAAAAGATGTGCAGTCAGACATTACGATTACAATAGAAAGTGCACGCAGTACCAATGAAGAAAATAGTACGTGCAGTATCAAGAAAGGAGAAAATGGCACAGAGATAAAGGAAGCATTCCAATTTGAAATACAAGATGATTCATGTCTATGTCATTTCAGATTTGGACATTTAAACTTTGGAGGTATGAAGCTGCTACACACAAAGGATATGGTAAAAGGTTTTCCATTGATTGAAAAAATAGAAAGGATATGTGAAGGTTGTATATTTGGAAAGTAACACAAATAATCATTTCCAGTTGGCAAGTCTTACAGAGCAAAAGCTCCAGTGGAAGTAGTACACTTAGAAATTTTTGGACCAATGCAAACTCCATCTATAGGAGGCAGTACGTATTTTTTGACATTCATTGATGATTTCTCAAGAAAGACATGGATTTATTTCTTAAAGCATAAATCTGATGCATTGGGTTGTTTCCAATAGTTTAAATCACTTGTTGAGAAACATAGTGGTCATTACATCAAGTGTTTAAGAACTGACAGAGGAGGAGAATACATGTCAAGATAATTTCAGAAGTTTTGTAAAGTTCATGGCATCTACAAGCAATTTACAGCGCAATATACACCACAACAAAAAGGTGTCGCAAAAACAAAGAACATAACCATCATGGAAATGGCGCACAGTATGTTGGAAACCAAACATTTGTCAAATGCATATTGGGCTGAGGCAGTAGAAACTGCAATATACCTCTTGAACATATGCCCGACAAAGAGTGCGAAGAATGGAGTTCCTCAAGAAGCCTGGACAGGATTGAAGCACAATGTGGCATACTTAAAGATTTTGGTTGTGTCTCATACGCACATGTTCCAGATGAGCTGAGAAGAAAGATGGACAACAAATTACATAAATGCATATTTGTTGGGTATTCTGAAGAAACAAAAGGATACAAGCTATATGATCCTCTCACAAGAAAACTCATAATCAATCGCAATGTTCAGTTCGTGGAGAATGAAGCATGGGATGGAAGCATAGAAAAGATGGTCAAAATTATTGATGTAATGAAGCATGATGACACATAAGATTAATTGATTCAAATACCATGCACATGTTAGTGCGCATTCCCTTCTACACCTGGCACTGCGACACAAATTACAACGCAAAACACTCCAGTAAGAACAACATGTGTGTAGTCTACACCTAGAGTGCAATAGACACTAACAAGCAGTCTGAGTAGTTATACATCTCCAGATCCAACTTTAGCAAGTCTATTACCAAGAAAGACAATAAGTCTGCGCGACATCTATAATGAAGATGCAACAAATTCATTTTTATTTTTTTCTCTGTTTTCACAAATAGATGATCCATTAACCTTTGAAGAAGAAGTCAAAGATGATGTATGGGCACAAGCCATGGATCAAGAAATCATATGCATAGATAACAATCAAACATGGAAATTGGTAGATGTACTTAAAGATAAGGATGTTATAAGTGTCGAGTGGATTTATAAAACCAAGAAAGATGCAGATGGAAATGTATAGAATTATAAGGCAAGGTTAGTTGCAAGAGGATTTACACAACATACTGGAATTGATTTCAATGAAACATTTGCACCATTTGTGTGCATGGACACAATTAGAACCGTGTTAGCAATTTTCATGTAGTACATATGGCCAGTTTATCAGATGGATGTGAAATCAATTTTTTTTATTGGAAACTTAGAAGAAAAAGTATATGTGGAACAATCAAAAGGTTATGAGGTTCTAGGAAAAGAAGACAGAGTGTACATATTGAAGAAAGAACTGTATGGTTTAAAGCAAGCTCCCAGAGCTTGGTACAGTCGCATAGATTCCTATCTCACACAGAATGGATTTCAAAGAAGTGAAAGTGAGCCAACACTGCACATCAAAGCAAATCAACAAGGTAACATGTTAATTGTTTTCTTATATGTGAATGATTTGATTTTTACAGAAAATTTTGGCATAGAAGAATTCAATTTAGTCATAAATGATGAATTTGAAATGACTGATTTGGGGCTTATGAGATATTTTTTGG
>SNQJ01S0072034.1:54199-68533 GCA_010110895.2 Picea sitchensis | reverse complement strand
AGTGTTTGGAAACATATTTGTAGTGTTTTTCATATGACAGATAAAATCAGTGGGCTTAGTGGTTACCCCTCAATGAATGGTGGCACAACACATCTTACAATACTACCACTCGCAAGACTCCTTTTTAAGCAATCTATGGGAAAAACGCACTGTCATTTCTCTCATACATGTTATGTGTCTCTAAGGTTCATGGGGTTGACAACACTCTTGCAGTCCAAGCATCCATTCTCTATACCTTCAAATAAAATTCGTTCATGGCTTAGAATCACATGAAGCAACAATCATATCGAGGTCATTTCAAACGTCAATTTTCTATAGGGGATCAGGTGTTTCTTCGTATGCAACCTTATAAGAATACTTCACTCAAATCTTAACAATATCAAAAAATTGCCCCCAAATTTTATGTTCCTTATACAATTCTAAAATGTGTGGGGCCTGTGGCCTACCAATTATCTCTACCCATTCATTATAAGCTCTATATGTTTTTATCATGTCTCGTGTTTAAATAAAGAATTGGAACTAATTGAGAGACTCAAACCAGTCCCCCTAAGTTGGATGAAGAAGGTTCCATTTGGTTGCAACCACAAGAATTCTAAGATGAGTGGGAGCACTATCTTCATCAGTGAACCATCAATAAAGTGTTAGTTCAGTATAAATATACAACTCCAGAAGATGCCATCTGGGAGCCAACTACCATTCTGCAATAATTTCCTCATCTCAAGCCCTCAAGCCAAGGCTATTATTCAAGGGGGAGGGGAATGTTAGGGACCTAACCTCCCTAATCCCTCATGTAGGTAAAATAATATATTTTCCATGTAATAAAGTCTGACATTAGTTAATAATGTGTATTTAATAATGTGGACAAGTCAAATGTAAGAAGACCTTATATAAGCTTTATGTTCTAGAAATATCTTTCTCTAGGATATTCTTTATAAGATAGAATTAGTATAAATAGGGGTAGAAGGCATGAAATTTTTTTGTCTTGAGAATTACTGTAATAGATATCTTCTCTGCTAGAGGTTTCCCCCTCCAAGATGCAACTGAAGTTGTCTTTCTACCAATAAAGTTATCATTTTTGGTGTTATGGCTCTTTATATTTTGTTTTTCCACTGTTCTTTACTGCAATATTTCTATTTTCTTATTATTATAATACATTTGGTACCTAACATTTATCTATATCCTTTGAATTTCACAAGCCGCATTTAAGTCCGAGATTGATTTTCCAGAAACTATGGCTCTTACCTGTGTCATGGGTTCAACATCAACCAATTTTTTTCTTTTTGAAAAATATTAGTAGGTAATAGGATCTTATATATTTCCTTCCAAGTATTCTTTGTAAGACAAAACATGGGGTTAATTAATTAATATTTTTCCTTCATATAATCTTTATTGCGGTATTACACCACATAGAGACCTTTTTTAATTGACCATAGGGTAATGTTCATTCCTCATCTTTGTTGTCTAGGTATTTCTTCACTTCCATTGAGCGTCCATATCCTTGACGAATTTTCCTCGGTACCATATAATCATTGTCCGACTTCCAGTGAGCATTCATAACCCCGACATGTTTACTTACACTTCCCACACAATTTGGTGCTTCAAACTTCCTTTCAGTTACTTGTGTTATTCACCCTTATAGATGTGTATATAAGTTGTTCTTGTGAAAAGAGGGTGTGAAGGAAGTGGGGTGATACGAGAGTAGTTTTTTTTTTTTAATTAAGTGATATATATATATATATATATATATATTACCTTCCATGTAAAATGGTTACAAAATAACAAGTGTTCACTGGAGAGATAGAGTCGCCATAACAAGAAACCATCTCTACTCCAACTGAGTTTTCATAACTGTGCTTCCTATGTCCACAAAACTATAATAGAGACAAGTTGCTAAGATATCAAAAGGGTTTTTTAATGGATCCATGTGAAAAAATTAAACAAGATTTTGTGATATAATCATGCCCCCTAAACTACTAGAAATATTGACTCACTTAGACGGATATAAACTGGAAAAACCAGTAACCAAAATGTTGAACCTGGTGACCATCAAACTCCATGTCAATTATGTATCAGAGGAAGGAGGATGGGCATCACTGCTCCAACTATCAGGAGAGTTGAAGAGGAATCTCGTTTAGTTCCCACATTTGTTTCCATAGAAATGAGATGTTACAAGAGCTCAAGGAGGAATTGAATATCGTGAACCTCACTCCATATCTCAAATATCAATTGTTGAAGATTGGAAAAGGATTCAAAAATACACTAGGAATCCTCCTCTTTGAAAGGGATATGCTTATCAAAGGAGGTCACTTTGGATGGGAAAGTAGTTGTAGTCCATGAAGACATAGCATCTTGAGTTTCATGAGAGTGACCATGATGAGAGATAGGTTGTGGGCTTTCTGAAGAAGTCCATCCTGGGAAGGACTTTGGGAATAACCCAAGGAGTGCCCTCATTTATGAAACCATCCAATTTTACAACCCCACCCAGAGGAGGTGTGGTCTCTATCCTACTGATGAGCCGAGCTAAGAGATGGAGATATGGACCTCTTCCTGTGACTTTGTGAAATCTCACTGTCCACAATCGAGGAAAGAGGTCTACCCATTGGAGTATGTTCTCCCCTTCCCCTCTTCGAACGACCACATTGTCTTGGCATGATAACCATAGAGGAGGAAGGATATGATATTTGAATGGCTCTAATCAAGTATTGTCCCCTCCTATTATGATGCACGATGTAGAAAACCCAAGCAAAATGACTATTCCCCCCAACGTTGGGTGTTCTTAATTCCTCTCACGTTGTTTGCTTCATGGTTTTTAATTCCAAATTAATCATCTTCTACCTATAGTAATTGATGTCAATTATCCTCGTAAAAGCCAACAACATTCCCTTGTAGCAAGATCTAATTGAATACAAAAGGTATTGAATGCACTGATTTGGCAGCCACCAAAAGACACCATTTCCATTATTGGCTAGTGAATCGGTGAGCCAAGTGACGGGTGATCTGAATGCTTGGTGGTGAGTCATAAGCACTATGTGTTGGATGGAACCCCATCTGGTGGATATAAGAGTAGCTTAGATATGCAAACCTTGTCAAAATTTATAGTCCTCATGAATCTACCTTTAAAAGTCATAATAGAGTTAGCATTTAATTTGTAGTCGATGGAGCTCATGGATAATACTAAGAAGAATATTATAAGATTTTATTATGCTTGCATGTAGGCTCTAAAACTCAGCATGAGAATAATACCATGACAAGGTAGATACCATAATGACATCCAATTTTTGTATTGTATTTAATGCAATGCAAGACTATTAAGATTGAAAATATTTGTTCATACTTAGGTCTCTATGGTATGGTTTGACTTTGATACCTTTTTCATAATGTTTGAATAACAAGTGTTCATAATGTTTAAATAGAAAAAAAAATTCTATTATAATTTAATGGTAAGGAAAAGTGTTATTATGTAAATAGTTTATAAAATTATATGATTTTTCAAAAAATGATTTCTCTACTTTATTAAAAAAATTAACATATATTAAAAAAATTAAATTTATTTAAATAAATTTTCATCCTAAAAATATCATGTTCAAATAAAACATTCTATTAAAAAGATTAAAAATCAATACTTTTGAAAAATTAATTATTTATCTTCAAAATATTTTTATTTCAAAATTATTTATTTAACTATTTTACAATTTAATTAAAATTTGAATTACAATATTAACATAAAATTAAATAGTTAAATTATTTATTTAACTATTTTACAATTTAATTAAAATTTGAATTACAATATTAACATAAAAACTAGAAGAAAGAAATAATATTAACTTAACTAAGGATATTAAATGACTTGAGTTAGAGTGATGGTTGAAGCACATGTTTTTTATTTGTTTTTTTTTTTCATTATATTATTTGTAAAATTTAATATAATTTGATTTTGATTTATTAATTTTATTTATCCATTTTAATATATTAAAATTATTTAATCATTTACCTATAACACATTTCATTCCAATTGAATTGTAAATATATTTTATACTTTGTTTTTCTATATAAAAAAGTTTAGAATACTATATAACTCATTAATTAATATATTCATTAAATTATTTATAAAAAAATAAAATCATCAAAATATTTATTTATAAAGTACATTTAAACAAAAAAATCTTTCATATAATAAAAATTTTAAAATAGTTTTGAAATATAATAATATCATTGATAAAAATTCTCCAATACATAAACATCAACAAATATATAAACATCAACAACAATATATATGAAATTTCATCTTCACAATATACTATTTCATACTTTTACAACATTATATATAAAATTTCATCTTCACAATATGTTATGTCATACTTACAATATTATAGTCCAATAATATTTACTTCACTCTCTATTGTTTCTCACAAAATTTATAAACATAGTCTATAAAATTAGCTCATACTTACAACATTATAGTCCAACAATATTTACTTCACTCTCTATTGTTTCTCACAAAATTTATAAACATAATCTATGAAGTTATCTCATACTTACAACATTATAGTCCAACAATATCTACTTCACTCTCTATTGTTTCTCACAAAAATTATAAAGATAATCTATGAAGCTTGACTTAGTGAGTATAACTTTGTATAAAAAGTTTTATATAATAAGCCAAGCAAATAGTTAGATGGTATCATCTCTCATCTAATTTTAAAAAAATGTTTAAAAAAAATGTTTTATTATTTAATGTTTTTTATAAAATTCATAAATGCTTGATTATTTAATTATTTTTATAAAATATATTATTTAATGTTTTTTTAATAAAATTCATAAATATATAGGTTATTTTAAATCTTTAAAATATATATATATTATTATTTAATGTTTTTTATAAAATTTATTATTTAATGTTTTTTATAAAATTTATTATTTAATATTTTTATAAAATTCATAATTTTTTTATTATTTAATGTTTTTTTATAGTAATTGATGTCAATTATCTTCGTAAAAGCCAACAACATTCCCTTGTAGCAAGATCTAACTAAATACAAGATCTAACTAAATACAAAAGGTATTGAATGCACTGATTTGGCGGCCACCAAAAGACACCATTTGCATTATTGTCTAGTGAATCGGTGAGCCAAGTGACGGGTGATCTAAATGCTTGGTGGTGAGTCATAAGCACTATGTGTTGGATGGAACCCCATCCGGGGGATAGAAGAGTAGCTTAGATATGCAAACCTTGCCAAAATTTATAGTCCTCATGGATCTACCGTTAAAAGTCATAATAGAGTTAGCATTTAATTTGTAGTCGGTGGAGCTCATGGATAATACTAAGAAGAACACTATAAGATTTTATTACGCTTGCATGTAGGCTCTAAAACTCAGCATGAGAATAATACCATGACAAGGTACATACCATAATCACATCCAATTTTTGTATTGTATTTAATGCAATACAAGACTATTAAGATTGAAAATATTGGTTCATACTTAGGTCTCTATGGTATGGTTTGACTTTGATACATTTTTCATAATGTTTGAATAACAATTGCTCATAATGTTTAATTGTTCATAATGTTTAAATGGAAAAAAAAAAATCTATTATAATTTAATGGTAAGGAAAAATGTTATTATGTAAATAGTTTATAAAATTATATGATTTTTCAAAAAATGATTTCTCTACTTTATTAAAAAAAATTAACATATATTAAAAAAATTAAATTTATTTAAATAAATTTTTATCCTAAAAATATCATGTTCAAATAAAACATTCCATTAAAAAGATTAAAAATCCACACTTTTGAAAAATTGATGATTTATCTTTAAAATATTTGTATTTTTATTTTTATTTCAAAATCATTTATTTAACTATTTTACAATTTAATTAAAAATTGAATTACAATATTAACATAAAAACTAGAAGAAAGAAATAATATTAACTTAACTAAGGCTATTAAATGACTTGAGTTAGAGTGATGGTTGAAGCACATGTTTTTTATTTGTTTTTTTTTCATTATATTATTTGTAAAATTTAATATAGTTTGATTTTGATTTATTAAATTTATTTATCCATTTTAATATATTAAAATTATTTAATCATTTACCTATAACACATTTCATTTAAATTGAATTGTAAATATATTTTATACTTTGTTTTTCTATATAAAAAAGTTTAGAATACTATATAACTCATTAATTAATATATTCATTAAATTATTTATAAAAAAATAAAATCATCAAAACATTTATTTATAAAATACATTTAAACAAAAAAAAATTCATATAATAAAAATTTTAAAATAGTTTTGAACTATAATAATATCATCGATAAAAATTCTGCAATACATAAACGTCAACAAATATATAAACATCAACAACAATATATATGAAATTTCATCTTCACATTCTGTCTAACAATATATATATATAATTTCATCTTCACAATATACTATTTCATACTTTTCCAACATTATATATAAAATTTCACAATATGTTATCTCATACTTACAATATTATAGTCCAATAATATTTACTTCACTCTCTATTATTTCTCACAAAATTTATAAACATAATCTATAGAGTTATCTCATACTTACAACATTATAGTCCAACAATATTTACTTCACTCTCTATTGTTTCTCACAAAATTTATAAACATAATCTATAAAGTTATCTCATACTTACAACATTATAGTCCAACAATATGTACTTCACTCTCTATTGTTTCTCACAAAAATTATAAAAATAGTCTATGAAGCTTAACTTAGTGAGTATAACTTTGTATAAAAAAATTTATATAATAAGCCAAGCAAATGATTTGATGGTATCATCTCTCATCTAATTTTAAAAAAATGTTTTATTATTTAATGTTTTTTATAAAATTCATAAATGTTTGATTATTTAATTATTTTTATGAAATATATTATTTAATGTTTTTTTTAATAAAATTCATAAATATATAGGTTATTTTAAATTTTTAAAATATATATATATATATATATATTATTTAATGTTTTTTATAAAATTTATTATTTAATGTTTTTTATAAAATTTATTATTTAATGTTTTTTATAAAATTTATTATTTAATATTTTTATAAAATTCATAATTTTTTTATTATATAATGTTTTTTATAAAATTCATGAATATATAAGTTATTTTAAATCTATTGTATTTAGATTTAATAAAAGAGATTTAGATTTTAAAATACTTAAAATTTGAACTAAGATGTATTTAGATTATTTAATTTATTACTCATTATTTATAAGTGTTTTTAAAATTTTAAGTTATTGATTTTTATTATCAACAGATAGTAGGTGACATCTTATTACTATATATATAATTATTAAATGATCTTTTAAAATAGAATAATTAAAATTAATGATCTTTTAATTAAAAATATGTTTTCTATGCACATGATTTGATATGTTTACAATATTATTTATCCTCGCAAAAATGAAAAGCTACAATTTCAATTTTTCACCTCCCTACATATCAAAACATGAAAATTAATCATATTAAAAAAAAAAAATTGTTTAGCATAATAATACCCATATTATTTACCACTCTTATTTTTAATTGTATTTAGTGTTTTACTGATTCTTTTTTATTGTTCGTGGATGCTTGGTGCACCCTTCTTTTTTAGTGTGATAACCAAGCTTGCCATATTTAATGTCTCTATGTATTTCCATGCCCAAAATTTATTTTGCATCTTCCACATCCTTCATAACAAACATCCTAACCAACTGAGTCAATGTGTTGATCTCAACTATGCTTGTGCTTGCAACAAGCATAACATAAAATGACAAGATAATGAATATACCATAAACACAATGGTTATACTCACTTCTTGTAAAATTTGGCTCACCATGAAAGAATCAAATATCTTGTACCATTTTCCTAGCATGCTTCAGGCCATACAATGATTTTTGAGTTTGCAAACAAATCTCTTGTTGTGATTCTGAACTAACCATTCTCGTTGTTCCATATACATCCCCTTATAAAAGGAGATCCATCAAAAACAACATATATGTCCATCATGATTCTATGGGTAGTAGGATATCACAATATTCACCCCTTAACATCATCACCATATCAAAGATCTACCTATTTGATTTGGGTCCTACTTACAAATATGATAAAAAACCATAAGCATCACAATCGAATAATTTCACATTTGATTAATTACCAGATGAATTATTCATATCGAGATTCCTGAATCTTCCTGTCTTTTTCAATCGATGGTGACCGAGTTACCAGATAGCACTACCACTTATGTCCACAACTATTACTGCAACTTGGCATTACTAGACATGCATATTCGATCCCAACTTGCTTGCAATACTTTGAAAGTTCCATGGATATGAACTTACCTTCATCATTTATTCTCAAACACTTGATTGACCTGCCAACACATCAGCCTTTCTTAAGACCCACATTTCTAAATAGGACACACTGCTCCACATCGAACTTTGTATTCGAACAACTTTGACCAAATCCGTCCAAATCGGCCAAGTAAGTATTCACCACTTACCTCCAGGCCCATTTACAATGGAGTTCAGAAAGTCTTTTATAGGCTTCATTACATGAAATTCATAGACACAATACCATGGGATACCCAAAAAACATAGACCCGAAAAACCACCCTCTTTCACCTAAAAACAGATTTAACTCATTTAACTCTTTCACCAAGTCAAGGTTAACCCAACATACATGCCCCCCCACATATTCAATATACCTAAATCTATGTATATAATTTTCATAGGTGACCTGATAAACCAAGGGTACGCATGCCTATCCATGTCTTATAGACATATGCCCATTTACATGCAATCAATAATTTCTACAACTCCAAAGTAAAGACAATTTTTTTTTTTTTAATTATTATTTCATGGTGACTCAACCATCACTGCCCTACACCTTCTATGCAAACATAGGTGGTGAGACACAACAGACAGACAAAAATTCATCAGCCATACATGTAGTTGAATTTGATTCTATTGTGGAGTCCTCTTTGGATGCTTGTTGTCTTTTCCAACAATCCTTCTTGAGATGCCCAGATTTGACACAAAACCAACATTTTTCCTTACCCTTACTATCTTTTGATTTAAACATGGTTGTACATTTATGATCTTTCCCTCCTTCTATAGATTGACCTCTGACCACCATTGCTTATGTTGTTGAGGTTTCCTTACTAGATCTTCTCCTCATCTCCTCAGACAACAAAGCTCCAATAACAGTGTCATAATAATGGTATCTGTTGTGATAAACCACATAGTTGTGACCAAATAATCTCAATACTCAGGAAATGAATGCAGTAGCGTAACCACCTTGTCCTCATCTTCTAACTTTACTTCCATACTAGTTAATTGACAAATCAAAGTATTGAAAACATTCAAGTGATCAACAATTTATGTACCTTATTTCATCTGCAAGTTGTACAAATGTCTCTTCAAGAAGATTTTGTTTGACAAGTTCTTTGTAATATAAAGACTCTCCAGTTTGGTCCACAAACCTATTGTTATCTCCTCTCTATCTAGCTCAAAGATGACAGTTTCCAAAAACTAGTCAAAGACAACTGGACTCCCCTCCAAGAATTGGAAGGAATTCTCGTAACCATACAATTCATGGACAACCTAAAATAGATAAAGAAACTAGTCATCCCTTGGGAAAACCCAAAACAGGAGGAAGAAGAACAGGACCTAAAAAACATTGAAGATCAACTAGAAAATTTCTACCAAAATATTGAGTCAGGCTTCTCATCAAACACCTCATGCGATGAGCTCAAAACCCTTGAAGCAAAAAGAAGGAAATTCCTGGCCAACAAGGAACCAACCTGGAGACTAAAAAACAAAGCAATATGGCTCAAAAATGGGGACGAGAATACAAAATTCTTCCACGTATATGAAAAGGGAAGGAAAGGAGAAAATACAATCTGGAGCCTAAAGGATTAGGAATACACACCCGTTACTTCCTTTGAAGGACTAGCCAATATGGGGAAAAATCACTTCCATACACTCTTCAAAGAAGACAGAACGACAAACCTAGATGACATCATAAAGTTGTCTTCATACTTCCCCTCCTTCGTCGATGAGGAGAACAATCAAAACCTATTTTTAGAAGTTACAGAAACATAACTCAAAGACACAATGCAAATCTTTCAAAAAGATAAAATCCGAGGACGAGACAGGTGGAATATTGAATTATATCTGGGCTTCTTCGAACTGATTGGAAAGGACATTCTCAAAGTTATAGAGGAATCCATACAAAATGGCAGGATACACATCCCACTCAATACCACTTTCATAGCTCTCATCCCAAAGGTAAATGAGCCACATTCCTTTGATGACTTTCGTCTCATCTCTTTTTGCAACTGTATTTATAAAGTTGTTGAAAAGATTATTGCACGAAGGTTGAAACCAATCCTCTCCAAGTCAACCTCGAAAGAACAATTCGGTTTCTCATAAGAAAGACGAATCCATGAAGCTATAGGGGTAGGACAAGAAGGACTACATAGCCTGAAAACCAAAAAAGCAAAGGGTACGATCCTAAAAATCGACCTCTCCAAGGCCTTTGACAGAGTAAACTAGTCATACATCAAACTAATCCTCACCCACCTTGGATTCAATGTACCGTTCATAAAATGGATTATGGCCTGCATCTCATCGGTTCCATTCGCAATTCTCATAAATGGAGCAACTTCCCCTTTGTTCAACTCAGAAAAAGGTCTCTGTCAAGGATGCCCCCTTTCCCCTTTACTCTTCTTATTGGTGGCAAAAGGCTTAAGCAGGTTTATTTTAAATGTAGTCAGTACTTGGGAGTTTCATGGAATACAAATTACCCCTACACAAAGAATTACTCATCTACTCTTCGTAGATGAAATTCTCATATTCTGCAGTGGCTTCGGTCAAGATGCTAAAATACTTTCCACATACTTACTCTTTTCCGATCAGCAACTAGAATGCAAATAAAAATACAAAAATCCACCCTCTCCTTCACGGAATTGGAAAGAGAGGAAGAAGAATTGTAAAAAATACTCTTCCCTTTCATCCCTCAAGACTTCTCAGCTGGTCTAAAATAACTTGGTTTTCACCTAAAACCAAAAAACTATCTCAAAAAAGACTAGAAATGGCTCATCTCCAAATTGGAGAAAACATTATATGGATGGAGTTTTAGGTGGCTCTCTAAAGAAGTGAGACCCACCTTAACAAAATCTATACTAGAAGCCATCGCAGTCTATTGGATGTCGCTAGCTTGGATTCGTAAAGGAATACTAGAAAAGATCTAAAAAATATGTGTGCGCTTCATCTGGTCTGGCTCAAGAGAAAAAACCATATAGCCCTCGGAAAAATGGGAACTCATAGCAAGACCAAAGGCCCTAGGAGGGTGGGGGCTCAAAAACATTATCCTGTTCTCCAAAGCACTAGCCGCCAAAATAGGTTGGAGGCTCATAAACACCAAAAATCTTTGGTCTACAATTATCTACCAAAAATATATAGCCCCAAGGTCCTTAGAAGATTGGATTAGATCTCCAACAAAATCCTCCACAAGATCCATCTTCTGGATATCCCTCACTTCGTCCTTCCCAGATATTGGAGAAGGTGTTGCCTGGAGAGTAGGACGTGGGAACCATCTCCGTCTAGGAGTGGACCCCTGGCGAGGCAATGGGATTACACACACCCTCTCTCCGGAAATCATCAATACCCTCCATGAGAAAAATATCTACGTACTCTCACAACTGGTTGACCCCATTAAAACTACACAGTAGTCTCAAGGTTGGAAGAAAGCGGATGATATAGGGATTTCTGGAGCTCTCGCACTACACTACAGAAACTACATCAAAGCATTGCAGCTTGGGCACATCATAATTTCGGATAGAGAAGATGAGTTAGTTTGGCAAAAGGATCCAATAGGTTCATACACCCCAAAACTGGGCTACATCGCACTTTCTCTGGACCTCTTTCAACATCAACCCATTTGGTGGTGGAAAGGCCTTTGGAAATTAAAGTGTCCACAAAAAGAAAAACTCTTCCTTTGGGCAGCACTAAATCAAAAGATCCCTACTTGGGAAATACTTCAAAATCAACATCTCGAAGGACCCAACAGATGTCCACTTTGCCTCACAAAAATTGAAACAATCTATCATCTGCTCATTACTTTCCCTTTCACCCAAAGAGTTTGGAAGGAAATTTCAGCCAATCTAAGATAATCTTGCATATGGGAGCGACCAACTCTAGAACAAGCCTAGAAAAAGTGTCTTCAACAAAACAGGGAACTAAAAGCCCTTCCTGCCATCGTTATCTGGGGCATCTAGCTAGCCAGAAACACAACAAATTTCCAAGAAAAAGATTCATCTCTAGAAATAACTGCAACACAAAGCCTCTCAATACTTTCACACTACCCGCAAAAAATTTATGGAACAAGAAAAAAACTTTTCTCACCGGAACAAATAGATCATTCGAAGCCTTGGGCTTACTTTGATGGAGCCTCACAGAACAAGCTATGCGGGGGCGGATTCACACTACACCTTTCGAGTTCCCACTTTTTTCACATAAAACTGGGGAAGACCTGCAACACATCTAGATCTTTGCAGACTCACAAATTGTGGTGAATTGGCCAAGAAAAATTCAAAAATGTCACAAAAATTTTCTCCTCCCCATTCTGGAGGACACTTACCAGCTATTAGAAAATTTTGACTCTGTAACTATCTCCCATGTCTACAGGAATAGAAACATGGTAGTGGATGCACTCTCCAAAGCTAGGCTTCATCTTGCACTTGGACAATGGGACATAACAAAGCACAAAAATGGAGATTCACAAATTTTTTACCATCGGCCATTTATAGATCCTACAACTCTACATTAGGATTCACAACATGAACAACAAGAACCGCAAAGGCCATAATATTATACAATGAAAGCACAACACCACTAGGAGCACAATATGTAACTAAACATGACACTATTCTAAAAAATAAGCTTTTTTCCAAGGGAGAAAAAAAAATTAAATTTAAATTTCTGTATTATTATAAAATAATTTTTATTTTATTTTATATATTTAATTAATATGTGAGAATGTTCATTTAAATTAAGTATATAAATTATATTTTTTTGAAAAAAGACAATTTATTCTACATAGCCATTATAAATATTGTTATCTATTTAATAAAATTTAATAAATTTATAAAATTTAATAAAATTTTATATTTAATAAATTTTAATAATAAAATTTTAAATATAGATTAATAAATTTTAAATTTAAAAATATCTAAAATTTCTAAAAGTAGGAAATAAAAATTATGATCTATATCAACTATTATAATATGGTTGTGCTAGTTATTATAACCCTCTATCCAAATCAGACTGGATCATCAGAAAGATGACCTAAATTGTTAGCCAATAAAAACACACTGGATTAGAAAGATGACCTAAATTGTTAGCCAATAAAAACAGAAACCTGTTGGAACTCCACTTAAACGCAGAACAATCATGTGTACTTTGTTGTAAAGAATCAGACTTTTGAAAGCAAGAGAGCACGAGAAAGTATAGAAGTTATGGATATTGAATACTGATGAATTATGAGTCTTTGATATTTGTTAAGCTTCCAAGATATTCAAAAGGTCTCCTGATTAGGAAAYACGTTTGTTTGTAAAGGAAAAGGATATTCAGCATACGGAGTGKAGTATGATTGGCAATTATAACTTCAAATTTATAAATTTACGAGTTTGAAATCAAAATCGCYGAGTGAGTAAAGAAAATTCATAAGTGTCAATAAAAAATTGGTGTGCAGCTCGGGCAAGCACTTTTTTTGGGAACTGCTGAAGGCACTGCACAGCTGAASTAGTATGGTATCAACCCGTCGATGGGTACATATTGAAAGAAGGTTTGACGCGTTGGAATACTTATCAAAATCTATGCAACAATCAGACCTGCGAATTACTCAGAATTCCCCACCTGGATCCGAACCAGAACCGTCATTTTGAGAAATATTGTTGTATACTCGGGATTGGGCGTTGCCATGAACTAGGGTTTTGGGGTTGTAAGGCGGATGAGGATGTGAACTAGGGTTTCCTGGTTGATCAGTCGAACTTAGAGGAAGTACATCACAGCTGAACGCAGTCTTTTCCGCGGAAGTCTGACTGCAAAACAATTGTAATACATTTCACGTTTGTGAAGCTTCAGCTAGCCCGCAGTGGAGAATCGGATTGAAGCGAGTGTGAACATTCGCAGGGGATCCCATTTGCCCTAGATTGCGAGCGGGGTGGAAGCTGATAATTAGGGTTCCATGGGCTGTAACTAGGGCTTCATATTAAACATATTATTATTTGCATTGAACCGAGCTGTT
>SNQJ01S0072034.1:40036-54189 GCA_010110895.2 Picea sitchensis | reverse complement strand
GTTTATTATTAATGGAAGTGAAGACAAATGGGGTATTTGATGTTCAGACGTATTATATGGCCAAGACATTAGCAGAGCAAGCAGCTCTTCAATTTGGATCTGATCACGGGATTGAAGTAGTGACAATAGTACCATCCCTAGTTATCATTGATCTCTTCTATTACAGCAACCGTTCCGAATAGCATTGAAGAAACGTTATCATTGATCACAGGTATGCTTGCGTTGATCCTACAGCTCTATGTGGTTGATTTCAAAGAGATAATAATATATGCTTATTTATTTTTCTTAGATAAAACTGTGGGTTAGGTTTTGAATTCGAAACGTTCAAAATTAATTCGGAATAAAACTGTGTGTTAGGTTTTGAATTTGGAACGTACAATTTTTATTGTGCACATTCCCTCATGATGGGTGGGTAGATGGGTGGGTAGAGTGTTTACTAGAAATATTAGATGTTTCGAAAACTGACACACAGTTTTATCCAAGAGTGGAGTGTTTACTAGTGTCAGGTTTCCCATTCACCCCAGCCTAGATTGCACTTGTCTCAATCTGGAACCACTTTTCTTTTACAGGTAGGGACTCTCGATGATCTTAATGTGTTTTGCCAAGAATTTTGGTAATATTCCTGGCGTTTTGATATTGTTTGACATGTCTTTAAAGATTGACTGGCTAATAATTAAGTTTTTTTAATTAAGGTGAAAATGTTTACTAGACGGGCAATCTTGACATTGTATCAATTAAGTTTTTTTTTATAGTTAAATTGAAGAGTTTTACTGAACGAGGAATTTTATAACAGCAGATACCTTTCGGTGTTTTCCAGCCTCGAGTTAGAGGCTGTGCTAGTACTATAACCTTCCAACATGTCATTTTGCTTACGATTACTCATTAAAACACCTAATTAACACAAATTATACATTAACCTGATGAACTAAGCAAGATGACGATGGGCGATAAAATGGCATCGCCTCTCCCCGTTCATCAGCCACGGGTTAAGTGGCTGGGCTAGTCTTGCTATTTGTTGGCTCGCTCGCTAATAAGCTCAAGGAACATGTAATGGTGAGATATATCTTGAACGATTAGATGCAATTTCAATGTTTCACGGAGTGTGAGATAAATCCTGGGCGATTTGATGCGATTTCAATGTTTCGGGGAGTTGAGAATAGTTAAACGCTGCCTGTATGAAAGGGAGGGGGGAAAGAGAGATGAACTACCACTACCATTGCCCTTCCCAACTAACACTTTCCATTTTTACGGTATGATACTTGCATTGGTATTGCAAGATAGCTACACTTGTAACGCTCATACTTGTTAGGGATTACTCGATCACTTCATCTTTCTAATTTTGAATTCCGATCGTTGCTTCATGCAGTAATATGCTATATGTTTTATTTTAAATAGATGCGCATTATAAATTTACATAATTTTTTTAAAACATAAAAACCTATTTATTTTTAATGATATTATAGAATAATGGGTCCCTACCGTAAACTCCTATCTCTTTCAAAAAAAAATAATGTTTACTAAGTCTCAACTTTATTTCAATATTTTGAAGAGTATTTTTTTCGATTTCCAATTACAAAACTAAATTTGTTTACATTTATTTTGAATGGTATAGAAGGTTTCCATGTTTCCTATTATACATTTTTCGACATAATAGTTTTCATGATCATTGCAGTCAAATTCAAGGTTAAAGTACTTGTAAGAAAGAACCACCTCCTATGAACATTATTTTTGTTTTATTTATCTTGAATTTTATTTAAGAGTAAGTAAAAATTTCTTAAGAAATCAAGATTATCTTTATGTTTTTTTAATAATACAACATTATTTATAAAAATAAAAAATAATAAAACATATCCTACTAGATAAGTATTCCTCCGAGTAGTAAAATTGAGAAAGCAAAGTAGCTACTATTTTAAGATAGTCAACATGTGAATGCTTAGGTGGAAAACTATATGGATAAATAGCTCCTATAGTTTTTTCTTTTCCCATTTACTTAGTTTTCCCTCTAAACTAGTACCAAATAACTTAACAAAGAAGTTATTAGTCATAATGATTGTGTAGTGTCCCACATTAATTAAATCACCACCTTCCTTAAAAAGTATTACTTTATTAACTTACAAGTTTGTGGGAAACCATTCCCTTGTAACTTGGTTGGATATTACTTGAAAAGGAACCTTTCTCTCGGAAAAAGTCTTAAGTTATTAGTCATAATGATTGTGTAGTGTCTCACATTAATTAAATCATCGCCTTCCTTAAAAAGTATTACTTTATTAACTTACAAGTTTTTGGGAAACCATTCCCTTGTAACTTCCCTTGTAACTTGGTTGGATATTACTTGAAAAGGAACCTTTCTCTTGGAAAAAGTCTTAATTCTTAACATTATATTTTTTTTAAATAATTTTGTATTTAAGGTTTAACATTGTATTTTTTCTTTTCAAATATATATATTTTTTTTTAAAGAAAATCAATGTTCAAATTAGCTATTGAATATATTTGTTTCTATTTTTTTTTTTTGTAAATAAGAGTGTAAATATATTAGAAGCTTTCAAAAATCAGAGTAAAATACAGAGTTATCTGGGCCGTAGTTATTGGACCGCCCCAGCTATGGGGAAACCAATTCAGCCGGCCTGCTAAGCATTGGTCCATTAAGTCATGAACAAATTGAAAAAAGAGTGTTAAACTTGTCTATGAAATACAAACTAAACCTAGACATTGTAAACTTAGACACCTGGACAACTAGACATTGTAAACTTAGACACCTCGCTGATAGCTTGGCCAGGTGGCTGGAAGGTCACCTGGCTAAGGCTCTTCCTCGATGTATGTTGTCCCGTCGCCCCATTGCTCGTCATCCTCCTGGTTGCACTCAACTTCCTTGGCGTCGTCCTCGTGCCTTTCCTCCTCCCTACGCATGACTGGTGGGCTCGTCACATTATGCTGACCTTCGTTCCTATCGATCTCGGGGTCCCCCTCTGGGATAGCTTCCGCAGGATCCGGGAACAAGGCAGCATGCATGGACGATAGAATTTGGAGGAAGTTCGCCACCTTAGCTTCCGTGGCTTCCATACGATAATGTAGATCCGCCACCTCCTGCCGAAGTTCAAAAACCAGGGTGTGCAGGATGGCCAAATTATGGCGCGTTGTCAAAGGAATCCTGGTGGTGAGGTTCTGCTGTATTGGGCCTTCTCTGCTAAGCCGGGCCACAATCTAAGTTGCTAGTAGGAGTATGGGAGGGCCCGAGATTTTGGATAAGCCGAAGAAGGGAAATTGGTGTTTTCAGAATGATGGCCATGGACCCGAATTGCGGAGCTTGCAGGTTGACCGGAGTGGAGACTAACTGATGGCGAGGTGAGGAATCATGAGAAGTTGTGTCTGGAGGAGTAATCGAGGGTCGTCAAGGCTTCCATGGTGCGCCTCGTTGCGGTCTGCCTCTTGGCCTCGTCATGTAATGGCCAGTGCAACTTGCAGGAAGATCAAAGGTCGACGGGCGAGGGGTGAGGACAGGGTCTCGCTCGCACCAGAGGAGAAGAACAGGGAGGAAATCCAGCTTTGGCAGAATGAGTCCAGCTAACAGCAAACAGAGGTGAACCGTCTCCATTATAACCCAATGCATTCAAGCTCGCAGCGAAAGGACTCCTGCATAAATGCAGCTCGTATCAACTTAAATACGAATAAATATTAGGTGGGGTGATGGGCTGTGGCACATGCCTAGCACGTGGCTCCATGCCACAGCGCCCAGTACCCTCGTCCACATCCCGTCACGATAGCCCATTTGACACCCCATCCGGGGAATATTTGTTTCTATTTTTATTCAATAGTAAGTTAAGGTGTTAATTAACNTATAAAATTTATTATTTAATGTTTTTTTATAAAAATCATAAATTTTCGATTTAATTAAAGAGATTTAGATTTTAAAAATTTCTTAAGAAAAAATACTTAAAATTTGAACTAAGATGTATTTAGATTATTTAATTTATTACTCTATTATTTATAAGTGTTTTTTCAATTACTAAAATGTATTTAAATTAATTAATTTATTAATCTATTATTTATAAGTGTTTTTTAAATTTTAAGTTATTGATTTTTATTATGAATAGATAGTAGGTGACATCTTATTACTAGCTTTTATATATATATATATATACATTTATATTAAATGATCTTTTAAAATAGAATAATTATAATTAATGATCTTTTAATTAAAGATATGTTTTCTATGTACATGATTTGATATGTTTAGAATATTCTTTATCTTCTCAAAAATGAAAAGCTACAATTTCAATTATTCACTTCCCTACGTATCAAAACATGACACTCAGTCCTTAAAAAAAAAAAATTGTTTAGCATAATAATAGCCATATTATTTACCACTCTTATTTTTAATTGTATTTAGTGTTTTACTGATTCTTTTTTATTGTTCGTGGATGCTCGGTGCACCCTTATTTTTTAGTGCACCGTTATTTTTTAGTGTTAGTGGGGCGTCGTTTTAGTTATTGCATGGGATGGTTGGCCGACTAATATCGATATGTTCCCAGCCATTTCAATGGATGTGAAGCGTGATGGATGATTGATTGATGTAGTCTAATATTGGACGCTTCAAGAAACCCATCAATTTCAATATCTTGCCATCTGTTTCGATGGATGGGAAGCTTGATCAATTTCAATATCTTGCCATCCATTTCAATTGATGTGAAGCGTGATGGATGTTGTGAATCGTCCAGATCGTTAATGGTCGATTGGAAAGTTGCATGTCTTGTATTGTTTCACATCTCAAGGCAACCCCAACCCCTTTCTTTAGAGGAAAGTTTAATCTGTACGCGGCCTGGCCTGGGGTGGGGTATTCTCCACACCCTATATCGCTCTCGGTGAACCATCACAAGATTCAGTTTTAGAAAAAAAAATTGTTATATCATATTATATTTGTATATGTTATATCATGTATGTATATCTTTCTTAGTATGTGTTCTTGTTTTTTTTTTTACCTAAAAGTTTTTTGGTTTTAATTGTGCAGGTAACCATCTAGTCGAAGCGGCTGCTAAGGGTTTTTGAGATCATATGAACCATTAAGAAGTACCCCGACCTGTCAACGAGAAGCAAGTGGAATGACCGTCATCGTGGGGTTATATGTTTTTTAATATTTTTTCTGGGATAATTTTTTTGAGGTTAGGATTATTGTTTAGGATTACTATCAGGGTTGTCACTGTTACGGAAGAAAAAACATAGTACATATAACAGAGCTAGATTAAACATGCATCAAACCAAGAATAACAAACACACAATTGATACAATGATTTATGTGGAAACCTAAATCGAGAAAAAACTACGGGAAATGATTATCAGTCTTCTTATATTCAAGGGAGAATTAATGTAGCCAACCCAGGCATACAACCATCATCTCCTCACACAATGTACTTGCTTTCACTCGCATTGTACATTGCACTCACATCGTCCTCTACCTCTATGGCTATGCTCGTATATAACATCTATCACTCAGTTACACAGACTGATCATGAATAAATAACATAGTTACACAAGCAGTTCATAAGTAGATTGCATGCACGTGCATCTTCATGCGCACGTGCATGTGCATCTGAATCTGCATGTGACCGCATGGGAAAATTTGTTCGAATGTTTCCAGCAATCTCCACTTTGACAACAAGTTACCTGATATATCATGTCCTTAATAAATTCATCTATCACCTTTCCTGCAAGAGAATCCAAACACCATCACATCTCTGCAACTTCTGTAACAATATAGTTACATGAGCATTCATGCACAATTCACTCCAGGATAGACCATTCTATATCCATCAATAACCTGTCTAATAGATCGATGCACTTGTCCAAATCTCATGAATCATCACCATAGACCAAATAACTGTAACCACTATAGGTGATACTTGTGCTTATATGTTTGAAGCACCCATTTCCATGATCCTGACCTGGTTTTGCCATGTGTCTAATGACAACACCATGTGTCTACTGACAACACCAACTGCATGTGAAATGATGAACATCTCTCCATATACTAGCATATAATACTAGAGACATATAATCATTTTCTTTTTCATCAATTAGGACATAAACCTGAAGAGAATTTGCAATGGAAAGCCAAAGGGATTTTTACCAGTTTCACATTATTCATACCAAATTTCCTGAGTATCTTCACCACATACTTCTACCGTGATAACCAAGCTTACCATATTTAATTTCTCTATGTATTTCCATGCCCAAGATTTATTTTGCAGCTTCCACATCCTTCATAACAAACATCCTAACCAACTGAGCCAATGTGTTGATCTCAACTATGCTTGTGCTTGCAACAAGCATAACATAAAATGCCAAGATAATGAATATACCACAAACACAATGGTTATACTCACTTCTTGTAAAATTTGTCTCACCATGAAAGAATCAAACATATTCTACCATTTTCCTAGCATGCTCCAGGCCATACAATGATTTTTGAGTTTGCAAACAATCTCTTGTTGCGATTCTGAACTAACCATTATGGTTGTTCCATATACATCCCCTTATAAAAGGATATTCATCAAAAACGACATCTCTGTCCATGATAATTCTGTGGGTAGTAGGATATCACAATCTTCACCCCTTAACATTATCACTATATCAAAGATCTATTTGTTTGATTTGGGTCCTACTTACAAATATGATAAAAACCCATAAGCATCACAACTGAATAATTTCACATTTGATTAATTACCAGATGAATTATTCATACCGAGATTCCTAAATCTTCCTGTCTTTTTCAACCGATGGTGGCCGAGTTACCAGATAGCACTACCTCTTATGTCCACAACTATTGTTGCAACTTGGCATTACTAACATGCATATTCGATCCCAACTTGCTTGAAATACTTTCCAAGTTCCATGGATATGAACTTACCTTCATCATATATTCTCAAACACCTGATTGACCTTCCAACACATCAGCCTTTCTTAAGACCCACATTTCTAAACAGGACACACTGCTCCACCTCGAACTTTGTATTCGAACAACTTTGACCAAATTCGGCCAAATCGGCCAAGTAAGCCTTCACCGCTTACCTCCAGGCCCATTTACAATGGAGTTCAGAAAGCCTTTTATAGGCTTCATTACATAAAATTCATAGACACAATACCATGGGATACCCAAAAAGCATAAACCCGAAAAACCACCTGCTTTGACCTAAAAACATATTTAACTCATTTAACTCTTTCACCGAGTCAAGGTTAACCCAACATACATGCCCCCCCACATATTCAATATACCTAAATCTATGTCTATAATTTTCATAGGTGACCTGATAAACCAAGGGTATGCATGCCTATCCATGTCTTACAAACATATGCCCATTTACACGCAATCAATAATTTCTACAACTCCAAAGTAAAGACAATTTTTTTTTTTTTTTAATTATTGTTTCATGGTGACTCAACCATCACCGCCCTACACCTTCTATGAAAACATAGGTGGTGAGACACAACAGACAAACAAAAATTCATCAACCATACATTTAGTTGAATTTGATTCTATTGTGGAGTCCTCTTTGGATGCTTGTTATCTTTTCCAACAATCTTTCTTGAGATGCACAGATTTGACACAAAACCAACATTTTTCCTTACCCTTACTATCTTTTGACTTAGACATGGTTGTACATTTTTTATCTTTCCCTCCTTCTATAGATCGACCTCTGACCACCATTGCTTATGTTGTTGAGGTTTCCTTACTGAATCTTCTCCTCATCTCCTCAAACAACAAAGCTCCCATAATAGTGTCATAATCAATGGTATCTGTTGTGATAAACCACATAGTTGTGATGAGATAATCCCAAGACTCAGGAAATGAATGCAGTAGCGTAACCACATTTTCCTCATCTTCTAACTTTACTTCCATTATAGTTAATTGACAAATCAGAGTATTGAAAACATTCAAGTGATCAACAATTTATGTACCTTCTTTCATCCGCAAGTTGTACAAGTGTCTCTTCAAGAAGATTTTGTTTGACAAGTTCTTTGCAATATAAATACTCTCCAATTTGGTCCACAAACCTATTGTTATCTCCTCTCTATCTGGCTCAAAGATGACAGTTTCCAAAAACTGGTCAAAGACAACTTGACTCCCCTCCAGGAATTGAAAGGAATTCTAGTAGCCATACAATTCATGGACAACCTAAAACGGATAAAGAAATTGGTCATCCCTTGGGAAAAACCAAAATGGGTGGAAGAAGAACACGACCTAAAAAACATTGAAGATCAACTGGAAAATTTCTACCAAAATATTGAGTTAGGCTTCTCATCAAACACCTCATGCAATGAGCTCAAAACCCTTGAACCAAAAAAAAGGAAATTCCTGGCCGACAAGGAACCAACTTGGAGACTAAAAATCAAAGCAATATGGCTCAAAAATGGGGACAAGAATACAAAATTCTTCCATGTATATGAAAATGGAAGGAAAGGAGAAAATACAATCTGGAGCCTAAAGGATTAGGAAGACACACCCATTACTTCCTTTGAAGGACTAGCCAATATGGGGAAAAATCACTTCCATACACTCTTCAAAGAAGATAGAACGACAAACCTAGATGACATCATAAAGTTGTCTTCATACTTCCCCTCCTTCGTCGATGAGGAGAACAATCAAAACCTATTTTTTGAAGTTACAGAAACAGAACTCAAAGACACAATGCAAATCTTTCAAAAAGATAAAATCCCAGGACTAGACAGGTGGAATATTGAATTATATCTGGGCTTCTTCGAACTGATTGGAAAGGACATTCTCAAAGTTATAGAGGAATCTAGACAAAATGGCAGGATACACACCCCACTCAATACCACTTTCATAGCTCTCATCCCAAAGGTAAATGAGCCACATTCCTTTGATGAATTTCGCTTCATCTCTTTTTGCAACTGTATTTATAAAATTATTGCAAATATTATTGCACGAAGGTTGAAACCAATCCTCTCCAAGTCAACCTCAAAAGAACAATTTGGTTCCTCAGAAGAAAGATGAATCCATGAAGCTATAGGGGTAGCACAAGAAGGACTACATAGCCTGAAAACCAAAAAAACAAAGGGTACGATCCTAAAAATTGACCTCTCCAAGGCCTTTGACATAGTAAACTGGTCATACATCAGACTACTCCTCACCCACCTTGGATTTGATGTACCATTCATCAAATGGATTATGGCCTGCATCTCATCGATTCCATTCACAATTCTCATAAATGGAGCAACTTCCCCTTTGTTCAACTCAGAAAAAGGTCTCTGCCAAGGATGCCCCCTTTCCCCTTTACTCTTCTTATTGGTAGCAAAAGGCTCAAGCAGGTTTATCTTAAATGTAGTAAGTACTTGGGAGTTTCATGAAATACAGATTTCCCCTACACAAAGAATTACTCATCTACTCTTCATAGATGAAATTCTCATATTCGACAGTGGCTTCGGTCAATATGCTAAAATACTTTCCAACATACCTACTCTTTTCCGATCAGCAACTGGAATGCAAATAAAGATACAAAAATCCACCCTCTCCTTCACAGAATTGGAAAGAGAGGAAGAAGAATTGTACAAAAGACTCTTCCCTTTCATCCCTCAAGACTTCTCAGCTGGTCTAAAATAACTTGGTTTTCACCTAAAACCAAAAAACTATCTCAAAAAAGACTAGAAATGGCTCATCTCCAAACTGGAGAAAAGATTATCTGGATGGAGCTTTAGGTGGCTCTCTAAAGAAGTGAGACTCACCTAATGACGACAGCCACACTCCTCGGAGCACACCCACTCACACATGATCTTATTCTTCTAAGCCTGAAGAACTCTAAGGTTCTTCTATTTCCCTATCGGGAATTTTCCTCACCCACAATACTCCTTAAAGATCTCCCTTAACGGTCGGGAAATCGAAATTCGTGATTTCGCGAATTCTGTGGTCACGTGCCTTATGCCTCACGATTCCCCGATACACATGTGGGTTGACTCCTCCACCTTCTATCCTTCTATCGGAATTTCGGGTTTCGCGGGATCGCGAAACCAAATGTCGATGAACTCGGGACTTACCCTTTCCCGATCTCCAATACTATGCCACCTGTCCTCCACTATAACACTATAACTGTGTGGCCATCATGTTTCATAGTTTCGCGATTTCTCCCGCGATGATTTTCACATCACCACGAGTCCTGATACCCCGATCCCCGATATGATCTACCACCTGTCCTCCACTATCTCCCGCTGTGGCCCACACGACTCTCCCGTCAGGATATCGCGGATCGCGACTTCAAGTTGCAAGGGTTTCTTGCCTCCGGAAACTCCGATGCCCTGAAATTCGACTCTTCGGGATATCTTGACGTGCGTCCTCGCTGATGGACGTTTCAAAGCTTGTCGGGATATCGCGGATCGCGATTCCAATGTGCAAGAGTTTCTTGCCTTCGGAAACCCCGATTTTCCGATGACTTTAATAACCCGATGACTTGTCTGGGACTTCTCCTCTGCACACTAGGGCTTAACCTCTGCGTAACTCCTGTCGAATCTGATGGGTTACATAATTTTCACAAATTCCCTCCACAGATCTTGACCCTCTCTTCTTCCTCTTTGAGGATTTCTTGACGTGAACCCTTCTGTGGAGTCCTTCAAGTGATTTGAAGGCTCTACTCCTCCTAAGCTTATTCTTGACTTATCAAGTCTTCCTACAAACTTCTCGAACGCACTCCTTGCGGCAAACCTTCAACGACACATCCGTGTTGAAGCCTTTTGACTCTGTGCACACCTGCAGTAGCAATCTTCTAATACTCTTCTCAGAATATCAACTCTGAGACTTTTATCCTGGCCTCCGCACTCCGTGCATGGCACTGTGCCTAACTGCACCTTCCTGGGATGAATGAGAACAAAAGTTAACTCCAATTGAGCCCTTCTGTCAACGCAATCCTTGTGGACACTTCAACTACACTCCTTGCAGGAAGTTTCTGACTCAAATACAGAAACAATTGAAACTCATGTACTCACCCTCTCAGACTTCAACTCAACCATGAAATCACATACATAGCATATAAAAGCAAATGTATGACAGGAAACAACATTCATGAGCAAAACGTCAATACACAGAGAAACAACACAAACCATGAATTTGAATCAAAGCTATTCTATTTTTCAAATGCCTGTACATGGGTGTTCTTCATACAGTTCTCTGCTTGCTCTAAATTGATAATATTACAATGTACAAATGAGGGTGTCTATATCCGTTTTCCCTCCTGAACTCTAAAACTATCAAATCTACAATTAAAATCCTATCTACCAGCATTAAGTCTATTAAATTCCGACTATCTACCTAAGGACGAGAGCTATCTGCTCAAGGTCCATTTACAATGTACAAGAGCGCCACCTCTTAAATGACTCATTTAAGACTTTGTGCAACAGTCCCTAGGCATTTTCAAAATTTGTGCTGGCTTTTCCAGCTGGTTTCCACTTCACGCTGGCTCGCTTGATGTGCTGGTGATGCTCCTGCATCGCCTTAACAAAATCTATACTAGAAGCCATCCCAGTCTACTGGATGTCTAGCTTGGATTCCTAAAGGAATACTAGAAAAGATTTGAAAAATATGCGCGTGCTTCATCTGGTCTGGCTTAGGAGAAAAAACCATATAGCCCTCAGAAAAATGGAACTCATAGAAAGACAAAAGGCCCTAGGAGGGTGGGGGTTCAAAAACATTATCCTGTTCTCCAAAGCACTGGCCGCCAAAATAGGTTGGAGGCTCATAAATACCAAAAATCTTTGATCTACAATTATCTACCAAAAATGTATAGCCCCAAGGTCCTTAGAAGATTGGATCAGATCTCCAACAAAATCCTCCACAAGATCCATCTTCTAGAAATCCCTCACTTCCTCCTTCCCAGATATTAGATAAGGTGTTGCCTAGAGAGTAGGACGTGGGAACCATCTTCATCTAGGAGTGGACCCTCGGCGAGGCAATGGGATTACACACACCCTCTCTCCAGAAATCATCAATACCCTCCATGAGAAAAATATCTACGTACTCTCACAAATGATTGACCCCATTACAACTACACAATGGTCTCAAGGTTGGAAGAAAGTGGATGATATAGGGATTTCTGGAGCTCTCGCACTACACTACAAAAACTACATCAAAGCATTACAACTTGGGCACATCAGAATTTCGGATAGAGAAGATGAGCTAGTTTAGAAAAAGCATCCAGCAGGTGCATACACCCCAAAACTGGGTTGCATCRCACTTTCTCTTGACCTCTTTCAACATCAACCCATTTGGTGGTGGAAAGGCCTTTGGAAATTAAAGTGCCCACAAAAAGAAAAACGTTTCCTTTGGGCAGCACTAAATCAAAAGATCCCTACTTGGGAAATACTTCAAAATCGACATCTTGAAGGACCCAATCATCTGCTCATTACTTTCCCTTTCACCCAAAGAGTTTGGAAGGAAATTTCAGTCAATCTAAGACAATCTTGCATATGGGAGTGACCAACTCTAGAACAAGCCTGGAAAAAGTGGCTTCAACAAAACAGGGAACTAAAATCCCTTCCTCCCATCATTATCTGGGGCATCTAGCTGGCCAGAAACACAACAAATTTCCAAGAAAAAGCTTCAGCTCCATAAATAACTGCAGCACAAAGCCTCTCAATACTTTCACACTACCCGCAAAAAATTTCTGGAGCACGAGAAAAACTTCTCTCACCAGAACAAATAGATCATTTGAAGCCTTGGGCTTACTTCGATGGAGCCTCACAAAACAATCAATGCGATGGTAGATTCACACTACACCTTTCGAGTTCCCACTTTTTTCACATAAAACTGGGGTTGGGACATGGCACAAACAACCATGAATAACTACTAACCTTAAAACTTCTACTTTCTTTCGCAAAATAAAAAGACCTGCGACACATCCAAATCTTTGCAAACTCACAAATTGTGGTGAATTGGGCAAGAAAAATTCAGAAATGTCACAACATTTTTCTCCTCCCCATTCTGGAGGACACTTACGAGCTATTAGAAAATTTTGACTTTGTAACTATCTCCCATGTCTACAGGAATAGGAACATGGTAGTGGATGCACTCTCCAAAGATGGGCTTCATCTTGCACTTGGACAATGGGACATAACAAAGCAAAAAAATGGAGACTCGCACTTTTTTTTTTACCACCGGCCATTTATAGATCCTACAACTCTACAGTAGAATTCACAACATGAACAACAAGAACCACAGAGGCCATAATATTATACACTGAAATCACAACACCACTGGGAGCACAATATGTAACTAAACATGACACTATTCTGAAAATTAAGTTTTTTTCCAAAGAAGAAAAAAAAGTTAAATTTAAATTTATGTATTATTATAAAATAATTTTTATTTTATTTTATGTATTTAATTAATATGTGAGAATGTTCATTTCAATTAAGTATACAAATTATATATTTTTTTAAAAAGACAATTTATTCTACATATTATTATTAGCCATTATATTAGCATTATAGGTATTGCTATCTATTTAATAAAATTTAATAAATTTATAAAGTTTAATAAAATTTTATATTTAATAAATTTTAATAATTAAATTTTAAATATAGATTAATAAACTTTAAATTTAAAAATATCTGAAATTTCTAAAAGTAGGAAATGAAAACTGTGATCTACATCAACTATTATAATGTGGTTGTGCTAGTTATTATAACCCTCTATCCAAATCAGACTGGATCATCAGAATGATGACCTAAATTGTTAGCCAATAAAAACAAACACACTGGATTAGAAAGATGACCTAAATTGTTAGCCAATAAAAACAGAAACCTGTTGGAACTCCACTTAAACGCAGAACAATCATGTGTACTTTGTTGTAAAGAATCAGACTTTTGAAAGCAAGAGAGCACGAGAAAGTATAGAAGTTATGGATATTGAATACTGATGAATTATGAGTCTTTGATATTTGTTAAGCTTCCAAGATATTCAAAAGGTCTCCTGATTAGGAAATACGTTTGTTTGTAAAGGAAAAGGATATTCAGCATACGGAGTGGAGTATGATTGGCAATTATAACTTCAAATTTATAAATTTACGAGTTTGAAATCAAAATCGCCGAGTGAGTAAAGAAAATTCATAAGTGTCAATAAAAAATTGGTGTGCAGCTCGGGCAAGCACTTTTTTTGG
>SNQJ01S0072034.1:15975-30138 GCA_010110895.2 Picea sitchensis | reverse complement strand
AAAACCTTAACAAGTATTGTGCCTTATGAACTACCCAGTTAGAGCTCCCTTGACTCTTATTATTTAAGTATATAGGGGCTTCCGCAGTGCAAGATATTATATATTATTTTTGGGATTAATTGCGTAGTGTAAGTCATTAATCTATGACCCATATTCATGAGTATTAGTCTCAACTGACCAATAATTATCATGATTTGAATAGTCCACTTAGCACTAATTTCATCGGGTGATGCTCACAGGGGTGAAGAAATGGGATTGAAGCCAACGAAATGAATTGCATAGCATCAATCATCACTTCCAGGGCTTGCACCCGGTAACCAGGACTTCCCAGGTGGTCACCCATCCCAAGATGCCTCTGGCTCAAGCACGCTTAACTGTGGATATTTTCCCCACAATCAAGCCCACTTAGATTGCTACCCCATTTGTAAAACCTTAGCAAGTATTGTGCCTTATGAACTACCCAGTTAGAGCTACCTTGACTCTTATTATTTAAGTATATAGGGGCTTCCACAGTGCAAAATATTAGATATTATTTTGGGGATTAACTGCGTAGTGTAAGTCATTAATTTATGACCCATATTCATGAGTATTAGTCTCAATTGACCAATAGTTATCATGATTTGAATAGTCCACTTAGCACTCATTGCATCGGGGGATGCTCACAAGGGTGAAGAAATGGGATTGAAGCCAACGAAATGAATTGCATAGCATCAATCATCACTTCCGGGGCTTGCACCCGGTAACCAGGACTTCCCAGGTGGTCACTTTGATGTGCAGTGTTGGTTGACTTTCACTTCTTTGAAATCCATTATGTGTGAGATAGGAATCTATGTGACTGTACCAAGCTCTGGGAGCTTGCCTTAAACCATACAATTTTTTTTTCAATATGTACACTTTGTCTTCTTGTCCTAGAACCTCATAACCTTTTGATTGTTCCACATATACTTTTTCTTCTAAGTTTCCATTAAAAAAAATTGATTTCACATCCATCTGATAAACTGGCCATCTGTACTGTGTGACAATTGCTAACATAGTTTTAACTGTGTCCATGTGCACAAATGGTGCAAATGTTTCATTGAAATCAATTCCAGGTTGTTGTGTAAATCCTCTTGCAACTAACCTTGCCTTGTAATATTGTACATTTTCATCTGCATCTTTCTTGGTTTTATAAATCCACTCGACACTTATAACATCCTTATCTTCAAGTACATCTACCAATTTCCATGTTTGATTGTTATCTATGCATATGATTTCTTGATCCATGGCTTGTGCCCATACATCATCTTTGACTTCTTCTTCAAAGGTTAATGGATCATCTATTTGTAAAAATAGAGAAAAAAATAAAAATGAATTTGTTGCATCTTCATTATAGATGTCGCGTAGACTTCTTGTCTTTCTTGGTAATAGACTTGCTAAAGTTGTATCTGGAGATGTAAAACTACTCGGACTGCTTGTTAGTGTTTGTTGCACTCTAGGTGTAGACTACGCACCTGTTGTTCTTACTAGAGTGTTTTGCGTTGTAATTTGTGTCGCAGTGCTAGGTGTAGAAGGGAATGCGCACTAACATGTGCATGGTATTTGATTCAATTCATCTTATGTGTCATCATGCTCCATTACATCAATAATTTTGACCGTCTTTTCTATGATTCCATCCCATGCTTCATTCTCCATGAACTGAACATTGCGATTGATTATGATTTTTCTTGTGAGAGGGTCATATAGCTTGTATCCTTTTGTTTCTTCAGAATACCCAAAAAATATGCATTTATGTACTTTCTTGTCCCTCTTTCTTCTCAGCTCATATGGAACATGTGCGTATGAGACACAACCAAAAACTTTAAGTGCTCCACATTGTGCTTCAATCCTGTTCAGGCTTCTTGAGGAACTCCATTCTTCGCACTCTTTGTCGGACATATGTTCAAGATGTATATTGCAGTTTCTACTGCCTCAGCCCAATATGCATTTGACAAATGTTTGGTTTCCAACATACTATGCACCATTTCCATGATGGTTATGTTCTTTGTTTTTGCGACACCTTTTTGTTGTGGTGTATATCGTGTTGTAAATTGCTTGTAGATGTCATGAACTTTACAAAACTTCTAAAATTATCTTGACATGTATTCTCCTCCTCTGTCAATTCTTAGACACTTGATATAATAACCACTATGTTTCTCAACAAGTGATTTAAATTATTGGAAACAACCCAATGCATCAGATGTATGCTTTAAGAAATAAATCCATGTCTTTCTTGAGAAATCATCAATGAATGTCAGAAAATAAGTACTGCCTCCTATAGATGGAGTTTGCATTGGTCCAAAAATTTCTAAGTGTACTATTTCCACAGGAGCTTTTGCTCTATAAGACTTGCCAACTGTAAATGATTCTTTGTGTTACTTTCCAAATATGCATCCTTCGCATATCCTTTCTATTTTTTCAATCAATGGAAAACCTTTTACCATATCCTTTGTGTGTAGCAGCTTCATACCTCCAAAGTTTAAATGTCCAAATCTGAAATGACATATCCAGGAATCATATTGTATTTCAAATTGGAATGCTTCCTTTATCTCTGTGCCATTTTCTCCTTTCTTGATAATGCACGTACTATTTTCTTCATTGGTACTGCGTGCACTTTCTATTGTAATCGTAGTGTCTGACTGCTCATATTTTTCTTTACCAATAGCTAGCGTTGTATTCTTCTTATTGGTTGTCTTCAATGTCAATGGGAACATTCTCTTACTTTTCATCTACATTTTTTTAATAAGTAGATTGCTTGGGAATTTTTCTATAATCACACAGTGATTATCTTCCATGTAGATTATGTAGCATTTCTGTAACAGTTGTCCTGTGCTCATCAAATTATGATTCAGACTAGAAACATAATATACATGATGTATAACTTTCTCATCTCCTTGCTTAGTTAAAATGTTTATACTGCATTTGCCTAAGATAATTACTTGGATATTTGTTCCAAGTGTAAACTTGTTTTGGACTGACTCATCCAAACTAGAAAATAGTTCTATGTTTCTTGGCATGTGGTTACTACAACCTGAATCTAAGTACCATATGTCACATGGACTTGCTTGAGAAATATTGCATTCAACTTGTGATACTATAGGAATTTATGTTTCGCGCTCCATAAACATAGGGAAAGTTTGGTTATTTGTGTTGTATGATTGATCTTGGCCTTGCTTGTTCTGATTATACTGTCTCTTCCTGCACTCATATGCATAATGTCCATATTTTTTAAAATAATGGCACTGGATTTTTGACTTGTTAGTTCTATGACCACTTGGATGACTTGTACTTGGGCTTTGACCTCTTCCACCAGTATTTCCAGGACTGCTACTGCGTCCATTTATGGTATAAATTCTTCCTCTTCCTCTAGAGTTAACTCTCTCTCTTCCTCTTCCACGTCTTATAGATGATTGTGCGGAAAATGCATTCTCTCTCTGACATACTTCACCTACTCAATATGTGTTCATGATTGATGAGGGAAGATTGCATTCCATCTAGACTAAAGTGACTCAAGTCTTTTCTTTCTTCTAGAGTCACAACAAGGGTATCAAATTTAGGAGGAAGAGTTCTAAGTACCTTCTCAACAAATTTTTTGTCTTCTATGGTTTCACCATGAGACTTAATCTGATTTATCAGACCAATGACATGGGTATAAAAGAAATCTATTGAATCTGAATCTTTCATTGACAGAGTTTCAAAATCTCTTCTAAGAATCTATAGTCTTGAAGTCTTTACTTTATCCATACCTTGATAAGAGGTTTGTAATATGTCTCATGCCTGATTGGCTTTCTTTGCTGATGAAACTCTTGGAAGTATGCTCTCATGCATGGATTGATGTATGTAAAAAAATGGTTTTCCATCCTTCTTTCTTTGATCTTTCAAGAAATCTTTCTCAGCTTGTGTGAGGGAATTGTATGATGTCTGATCTATTCATTCAACATAACCATTTTTAAATATCTACCATACGTCTTGAACTAGGAACAACGCCTTCATGGTCAAGGACCACATATCATAATTATTTCCTGTAAAGTGGGAGGTTGTAGATTTGAGGCAAAAGCCATATTTTATCTTCCAACATAGTTTATGCTCTTGAAATTCTTCTGATAGAACCTTCTCTAGTACCAGATCTCAGATCGACGATGCATGCAATATACTCTTTGCAACGCAATTTCAAATATTGCGCACCAAACAGGATACACAGTAGAGTCCTCAAAAACACTACGCAGTGCCCAGACTACTCAGTTTGTTGTGTGTTGTGAATACACACACTTAATGAAATGATTTATGAATGTGGAATAACGCAGTGATATTCTTAGAACATAAACTCATAAATAAGCCAGAAACTTTTCAATACACAAAAGATTGATATTAATAAACTTCATAGAATTGCACGCAGTTTACAAAATATAATGACAGAGATGAGCTTTGGCTCAAATGCCTTATTCAAATCCTCAGTTGTTGTTGGTTCTCCTTCCTCTCTACCTCTCTTCTTCTTCTCTGCATCAACTGATTCTCTTATACATCAACAACTAACTAAGATACTCAGACTTATATAGACTCTGACCAAGACTTCCTACAAAATATTATACCGACTCAACATTACTGCATGTCATAAATACAACTGACTCTTCAACCACTTACCAGAGCTCGAGAAAATAGAAATCAGATCCATCTATGATTCCTTCTTGCTGAGTTTTCACTCACAATTTGTCAGAATGACTGATTGACATTTCATTTGACTGACAGAATGACTGACAGACAAATTGGTGGAGACGTAAAGATCTCACCGACTTGTAATTACAATTTCCAACACTCCCACTTAATTATAAGTTGGTGGGATTACAAAAGAAAAATTACATCAAAAATTCAGTTTACAATTTTATTGTCACTCATCTGTTACTGCAAAGACTCCTAGAATATTGCATAGATGCTAAAATGCATATCTTTTCAGAGCCTTTGTGAAAATGTTTGTGACTTGTTCTTTTAACCTGCAAAAATCTAAACAAATCTCTTTGTTATTCACCAATTCTCTGATGAAATGATACCTTGTATCAATGTTCTTTGTTTTCTTATAAAACACATTACTCTATGATAACATGATGGTTGAATTGTTGTCACAAAAAACTGTTGTTGGTTATTATTGTTCCTGCAACAAATATTTTAACATTCTTCTCATCCATACTGCTTGACAAGCTGCACTTGTAGCTTCGATGTACTCTGCTTCTGCTTAAGAAAGTGTCACTATGGGTTTCTTCCTTGATGCCCATGATACCGTACCTATTCCAAAATTAAATGTGTATCGAGAGGCACTTTTTCTGTCATCTATGTTGCCTCCACAATCACTGTCAGTGTATCCAATGAGTCTGAAATATTTTGAAGTGGAGTACTTAATGTCAAAATATTTTGTTCCATTCACATATCTCAGGATTCTCTTTCCTTCCTTCCAATGTGATTCTTTTGGATTTTCCATGAACCTTGAGATTAGGATAACTCCATACATGATATTAGGTCTTGTCACTATGAGATACATAAGACTTCCTACCAGTCTTTTAAATAGTGTGGGACCCACTTTGGACCCTTTATGTTCCTTTCTTAACTTGAATCTTGATATGACAGGTGTTGGTGTTTCTTTTGAATTCATCATATTAAATATTTTCAATATTTCATGTTCATTCTCATATTGTGAGATAAATATGTCATTTTTCGACTGGTGCACTTCTATTCCCAAAAAATATCTCATAAGCCCCAAATGAGTCATTTCAAATTCAGCCTTCATGACTGACTTGAATTATTCTATCCAAAAATTTCCTGTAAAAATAAAATCATCCACATATAAGAAAACAATTAACATGTTATGTTGTTGATTTTCTTTGATGTACAATGTTGGCTCACTTTCACTTCTCTGAAATCCATTCTATGTGAGATAGGAATCTATGCGATTGTACCAAGCTCTAGGACCTTGGTTTAATCCATACAATGATTTATTCAATATGTACACTTTGTCTTCTTGTGTTGGAATCTCATAACCATGTGGTTGTTCCACATATACTTCTTCTTTTAAGTTTCCATTCAAAATGTTGATTTCACATCCATTTGATAAACTGGCCATTTGTACTGCATGACAATTGCTAACATGGTTCTAACTGTGCCCATGCATGCAACTAGTGCAATTTTTTCATTGAAATCAATTCCAGGTTGTTGTGTAAAGCCTCTTGCAACTAATATTTCCTTGTACTTTTGTACATTTCCATCTGCATCTTTATTTTTTTTATAGATCCACTTGACACTTATAACATTCTTATCTTCAGGTACATCTACAAATTTCCATGTTTGATTGTTCTATATGCATCTGATTTCTTCATTCATGGCTTGTGACCATACATCATCTTTGACTGCTTCTTCAAAGGTTAATGGATCATCTATTTGTGAAAACAGAGAAAAAACTAAAAATGAATTTGCTACGTCTTCATTATAGATTTCATGCAGACTTCTTGTCTTTCTTGGTAATAGACTTTCTAAAGTTGGATTTGGAGATGTAGAACTACTCAGACTGCTTGCTCGTGTTTGTTGCGCTCTAGGTGTAGATTGTGCAGCTTCTTTTCTTATTGGAGTGTTCAACGTTGTAATTTGCATCGCAGTGCCAGTTGTAGAAGGGACTTGGCACTGACATGTGCATGGTGTTGAATCACTTCATCTTATGTGTCATCATGCTCCATTGCGTCAATAATTTTGATGTCTTTGTTATGCTTCCATTGCATGCTTCATTCTCCATGAACTAAACATCACGGTTGATTATGACCTTTTTTGCGATAGGGTCATATATCTTGTATCCTTTTGTTTCTTCAGAATACCCAACAAATATGCACTTATGTGCCTTTTTGTCCATCTTTCTTCTCAACTCATCTGGAACATGTGTGTATACGACTCAACCAAAAACTTTTAAGTGCGCCACATTGTGCTTCAATCCTGTCAAGGCTTCTTGAGGAACTCTACTCTTCACACTTTTTCTCAGACATTTGTTCAATATGTATACTGCAATTGCTACTCCCTCAAGCCCAATACTCATTTGACAAATATTTGGCTGCCAACATATTGTGCGTCATTTCCATGATAGTTATGTTCTTTCTTTCCGCAACATTGTTTTGATGTGGTGTATATCGTGTGGTAAATTTCTTGTAGATGTGATGAACTTTACAAAAGTTATTAAATTCTCTTGACATTTATTCTCCTCCTCTGTCAGTTCTTAGACACTTGATGTAATAACCACTCTGTTTCTCAACAAGTGATTTAAACTGTTGGAAACAACCCAATGTGTTAGATTTATGCTTTAGGAAATAAATCCATGTCTTTATTGAGAAATCATCAATGCATGTTAAAAAATAAGAACTTCCTCCTATAGATGGAGTTTGCATTGGTCCACAAATTTCTAAGTGTACTATTTCCAGTGGTGTTTTTTCTGTGTAAGACTTGCCAACTGGAAATGATTATCTGTGTTTCTTTCAAATATGCAGCCTTCACATATCCTTTCTGGTTTTTCAATGAATGGAAAACCTTTTACCATATCCTTTGTGTCTAGCAGTTTCATACCTCCAAATTTTAAAATTCCAAATATGAAATTCCATAGCCAAGAATCATCATGTATTTCAGATTGGAATGATGCCTTTATCTCTGCGTTATTTTCTCCTTTCCTGATACTATGCACACTTTCTGCTGTAAATGCAGTGTTTGACTGCACATCTTTTTCTTTACCAAAAAATAGCGTTGTATTCTTCTTCTTGGATGGCTTCAATGTCAATGGGAACATTTTGTTACTTCTCAACTAGATTTTTGCAATAAGTAAATTGCTTGGGAATTTTTCCATAATCACACGGTGATTATCTTCCATGTAGATTATGTATCCTTTCTGTAACAATTGTCCTGTTCTCATGAGATTATTCTTCAGACCAAAAACATAATATACATCATGTATAACTTTTTGTTATTCTTGCTTGGTTAAAATGTTTATACTGTATTTTTCTAAGACAGTGACTCAGATGTATGTTCCAAGTGTAACCTTGGTTTGGAATGACTCATCCAAACTAGAAAACAGTTCTATGTTTCATGTCATGTGGTTACTGTAGCCTGAATCTAAGTACAATATGTCACATGGACTTTCTTGAGCAATATTGCATTCAACTAGTGATATTATAGGCATTCATGTTGCGCACGCCATAAACATAGGGCAAGTTTGGTTATTTGTGTTGTATGACTAATCTTGACCTTGTTTGTTATGATTATGTTGTCTCTTCCTGCACTCATATGCATAATGTCCATATTTTTTACAGTAATGGTACTGAATTTTTGAATTGTCAGTTCTTTGACCACTTGGCTCACTAGTACTTGGGTTTTGACCACTTCCACCAGTATTTCCAGGACTGCTACTACATCCACTTCTTCCTCTGCCTCTATAGTTAACACTCACTCTTCCTCTTCCATAGACTATAGATAACTCTGTGGAAAATGCATTCTCTAATGACATACTTGACCTATTCAATATGTGTTCATGATTGATGAGGGAAGCTTGCAGTTCATCTAGACTGAACTAACTCAAGTCTTTGCTTTCTTCTAGAGTCACAACAAAGGTATAAAATTTATGAGGAAGACTCCTAAGTACCTTCTCAACAACTTTTATGTCTTCTATGGTTTCACCATGAGACTTAATCTGATTTATCAAACCAATGACATGGGTATAAAATAAATCTATTGAATCTGAATCTTTCATTGATAGAACTTCAAAATCTCTTCTAAGAATCTGTAGTCTTGAAGTATTTACTTTTCTCATACCTTGGTAAGAGGTTTGTAATATGTCTCATGCTTCCTTGGCTTGCTGTGTTAATGCAAATCTTGGAAGTATGCTCTCATGCATGGCTTGATCTATGTAAAACAACGCCTTTCCATCCTTCTTTCTTTGATCTTTCAAGACATCTTTCTCATCTTGTGTGAGGGCATTGTATGTATCATGATCTACTAATTCAACATAACCATTTTCAACTATCTCCCATCCGTCTTGACCTAGGAACAATGCCTTCATGTACCATTTTCAACTATCTCCCATCCGTCTTGACCTAGGAACAATGCCTTCATGATCAAGGACCACATCTCATAATCATTTCCCCGTAAAAGTAGTTTACATATGAAGTAGAAGCCATATTTTACCTTCCAAGAGTTTTTTCTTTTGAACGCGGAGTTCTCAAAGACATTAAGGAGCAAATCCACTGGGCTTTGTTCCCCAGAATTTTACAGTCACACATACTTAATGAAATGATTTATGGACGCGTAATAAAACAATGTTATTCTTAGCACATAAACTCATAAATAAGACAAAACTTGTCAATAATACACAAATGATTGATATTAATAAACTTCGGCACTATGTAAAAAGGCTTACAAAATATAATGACAAAGATGAGCTACAACTCAAATGACTTATTCAACTCCTTAGTTGTTGTTGGTTCTCCTTCCTCTCTACCTCTCTACTTTTCCTCCTGCGATCAACTGCTTCTCTTTAGCATCATCGACTAAGTAAGAGACTCTAACTGAGACTTCCTAAGAAGCTTAGACCGACTCAACATTATCGCATCGCCATAAATACAACTCACCTTCTAACCACTTACCAAAGCTCCTGAGAAGATAGAGATAGGCTCCATTTATATCTTCTTGCTTGCCGAATGACTTTTGAGTAAACATGTGACTTTGCAGAATTACACACCATTCACGTATAGACAAATCAAGATGTAAAAATCTCAACCGAATTTTGTGTAAAATACAATTTCCAAATATCGAGAAAGTGGGATTTTTCGATTTGATATAGAACCAAACAATAAAAACATGGCAAAAATCACGTTGAAAAATGTAATATATGGAATGTTAGATTTGCAGTAATCAAATTTTATGAGTTTAAAAATCAAAATAAAAAATTTAGATATATCAATAAAAAAAAATGGTATATAGTTAGTACAAGAAGCAATTAGTTTTGGTATTGCTGAAGGCATTGCACGAAGTAATATGGTATCAACCCGTTCATGGGTGCGTATTGAAAGAAGATTTGACACCTTGTAATTCGGATCAAAATCTATGCATCAAGTAGAACTGCGACTTACTCAGAATTCCCCACCTGTATCCGAACCAGAACCGTCATATCTGGGATGGGGCATTGCCATGAACTAGGCTTTTGGGGTTGTTAAAGGCGGATGAGGATGTCAATTAGGGTTTCCTGGTTGATCGAGCAAACTTAGAGTAAGTACCTCACAGCTGAACGCAGTCTTCTCCGCGGAACCCTGAATGCTAGACAATTGAAATACACTTCACTATTGCGAAGCTTCAGCTTGCCCGCTGTGAAGAATTGGATTGAACCGAGTGTGAACATTTATCCAATTTTCCCTCGATTGCGAGCGCTGTGAACGCTGGTAATTAGGGTTCAATGGGCTGTAACTAGGGATTTATACCATTTTTCAAGCTATCGGCGGATTGATGTGATCCGGATTGTATAGCGAACTAAATAAACACATATACAAATATATTAGATATCACAATAACGAATAAAATAGTAAAAAGATAATATAAAAGGCCTAAAGAATGACATTTCAATACAAAGAAAGAACTATAAAGGTCTAATATGTGTTTTTGGAAAGGAGGTTGTTAGTTTCTACTCATAATAGCTCAAATATTACAATATTGTGGCATGGCCTAGGTGTGTCAAACAAAAACCTTGGACATTAAATTTCCTAGAAAACATCTTTTAGGGTCTCAAAATGGGCTCGGAAGTTTAGGACCCAAAAAATTATAGAAAAGTCATAACAACACTCTCAAGATGGAGAACCATGTTGACTCATTGGAAGAGGTGGGTGGACACGAATATCCACCTTGATGGTTCCTCCCCCCTTAGGAAGCAATCGTCTATATTGTGTCAAGTTCCCGAGTAGATGGGGAAACTTTTGATGAATTTGAATCCTAGTGAACCATTTGTCTTGTTGAAGAAGTTGTCCTACTTTGACAACCCTATAGAGTTGTATGTTTTTCTAGCGGGTGCCCTTTATCTTGTTGTACATTATTGGATCCACTATAGCTTTCTTAAGGAAGGCGGGATTGAGTTATTTAGGGGTCAATTGCTTAGACTTCCAAGGTGGGAAATATGGTCAAAGGAGCTCCACATAGGGTAGGAGGAATACTCGATCAAAAACATTTTCACCCAAAACGTTTGTGATGGTGTAAGGCCCATATCAGAGTGGTGAGAGATTCTTAAGGGGGGCCATGAGGCACTCTTTCTACAAATGCAACCATACATTTTCACCAACCTGAAACTTGTGTTGAATGCTAGTCATGTTAGTTCTTGTACTTGGCATTGGCCGTCTACAAGATATCATGAACCCATTGTTGGAGGTGTTGTATATATTCAATGAATTTTCTTTCTCTTCTTGAGTATGTGAGGATCTATGAAGGGATTTGTTATAGATATGATGTATATAGAAGGCTCTCATCCCATGTTCATGGATTCTTGGAGTTGTACATGCTCAATACATGCACAATCATCTTGTTGACCACTTTCCATTTTCCCATTGTTTCGAGGTGAAAGGAAGATGATTTGGTCAACTTTGAAAAATGGTACTAAGGAACATGATGTCTCTATCTGAAATAATGGTATGTGGTAGCCCAAAATGAACCCAAACATGCTCAAAGAAGATATTAGAAGTGGTTTTGATTGTGATACTCTTTTTACATGGTGTCAAAATGGCCATCTTAGAGAATCAATATACAACCACAAATAAATAATCATGACCATGCTAAGAATTGTGGTTAGAACCACAAAAGGCAGTAGACAAAGAGTTTGCAACATGTTTGGCGATGCCCTTCTTGTACTTAATATTCAAGTGGAATTATCGCACACATGTGGACCACTTCTAATGACAGTCATTATGTAACTTTTCTTGTGTCTTCGTGAATTGTAGAGGCTTGTGATTAGTGTGGATGATTGTTTCCTTTCATAGAATATATTGTTTCCACTACCGACATGCATGCAAAATGAAGTACATCTTCTTGTCATAGGTGGCATAGATCTACAGAAAGAAATAGATGGTGTGTCACTATGATATGTCACTAAATGTCCTTGTCGAGTGAGGATTACGTCGATAACATAGTTATAAGAATTTGTCTCATTCTCAAATGGTTGTTTTAGGTTTGGCAATGTACATACTGGAGCGCAGTAGAGGTGGTGTTTCAAATCCTGGAATTCTTTCTACTATGATAAAGAACACGAAAACTTGTCTTTAGATCCACCCTTGGTCACTTTTCTTAAGGGAAGTCATCAAGGATAGCCAATAGTGAATGACTTGGATCTTGGCTAGGTTCATATGTACTCCATGTTCATCCATGATGTATCCTAGGTAATGAACTCTCTATATTCTGAGTGAGCATTTTTTCAAATTGGTCTATACGTTGTGTTGTCGCAAGGTGCTCAAGACCTATCGAATGTGCTACAAATGTTCTTCCTAGGTCTAACTGAATATGAGGATGTCATCTAAATATAAAACCACAAAATATTTTCTAAACAAATGAAAGATATCATCCATCATCCTCACAAATGTAGCTTGCAAAATATTCAAGACAAACTTAGGCATTACCAACCACTCAAAAAGGCCTTATTTAAATTTGAAGGTTATTTACCATACATCCATTTGTTCTACCAAAATGTAGTGGTAGCCTTACCTCAAATCAATATTACTAAAGAACTTGGAACCCTTGATCTAATCAAGAATATCATCAATCCAAGGGATTGGTTATTGTCTCTTAATAGTGATTTTTTTCACGGCTCTATAATCAATGGAGAGTCATCATGTGCCATCCTTCTTCTGCACCAAGACAATTGGGATCCCACAAGGTCAGGAGCTTGGTAGAATGTGTTCCTTTGGGATGAGCTGATGAATTTAATGTTTTATTTCCTCATTCTCCATAAGGGAGAATCTATGTATTGTACTATTCATTAAGGGAGAACCATGTATCAACTCAATGGGATGTTTGACCTGACAGTGTAGAGACACCTTTATTGGTGAGGTGAAGATGTCTTTATATTCTTATACAACCTTTTCCACTTGATTTTCCTATGTAGAAAGAACTTTTAATGAATATACGGTGGTCATTGTGACCTTTCTTCTGACAGAACCATGAAGAGTATAAACTTTGTAGTATGAGAGATTATCTTTTGACATTTTTTTGTCCAAATCAATGAAATTGTAGTAGTTCTAACTACCTCTTGTACCCGATAAGGTTGACCTCCCTAAGTAACAATGAAACTATGGGGACATGACTCATAAACAACATTATGTTTCCACATATAGGTTTGTCGTAAAATAAAGAAAAAATTGAGTGGGGAAACATCACACAATACCTCATCTTTGAAGGGCTCGATGCCATAGGATAGGCAACAATGTTGGTTGACGTAAAGGTCTCATTCTTGCCTCAACCAACCAATTGTGTATGGTTGGGGGTGTGACATTGTTAGAAGCCTAAATTTCTTGATGATATTGGATAATATCAGGTTTTAGGAGATATTTCACAAAGTTGATCAATGAAAAAGTGGCAACGAGGTGCCAAGGAACACTTTCACATTCCTAGAAACATGCACGTCTTCTTAATCCTACAGCCTTGGTACTCACTGAACTTCTACATAGTATTGCCAACTTGGATTATTTAAGAATGCACATGCGTTCTTGAGAAACACTTGCTTAGGAATATGCACATGTTCCTAAAAAAATTGAAATTAAAATAATGTACGCACTTTAGGAATGCACACGCATTCCTAAAGTGTGAACACGTAATTAGGAACAAGAACATGTGTGTGTTCCTGCTAACACAAAATATCCCTCTCTTTATCTCTCCATTTCTCTCTTTATCTCTCTCCCAACCCCCCTCTCTACCCCTTTCTCCCTCCCCTCTGCCCCCCTTTCCCTCCCTTCCTCTATCTTCCTCTCTCTCTCCAACCACTCTTCCACTCTATTGCTCATTATCTCCCTCTCTCCCTCTCCATTTCTTTTTGTCCCCTCTTAACCACTCTTCATGTCTCCATCTTCCCCTCTCTCTCTCCCCCATTGTTCCCCCCTTATCTCTCCCTCTCTC
>SNQJ01S0072033.1:47500-58066 GCA_010110895.2 Picea sitchensis | reverse complement strand
TATCACTTGTCAATAAATACAAGAATGATATGGCATCCAATATAATCAATCAATACTTAATCTAATAAATGCCTTCAACTACCATTCAATTGCTCATAGACTGAAACGTTGTTGCATTTAAAGGTGAAATATCCAAAGATGACATCAGCAACTTAGGGTTAGTAGGTTAGGGTTTTGAGATTCAAAAGTTTTAAGAGTTTGTTTGATCAGCTTTATTTCAATGTTTGAGGACTCTCAGATCAGTGCCTTGGGGTTTAATGGAGTCATAACTTAAGGACGCAAAGGTTGAAGGAGGTGAGATTTCAAAGTACTAGAGGGAAACGTTTCAAGGTGTTTCTAAAGCAGGGCCTCAAAAATAGAACCCTAGGGGAGAGAGGCTCACTCTGGTGTTGCAAAAGCAAGGCCTCGTGCTCTCTCCTCCTTTTCGACAAACGGCTAGCTCAAAGACAAGATAAAGAGACCAAGAAAAGAGGGTTTGATGAGGGAGGTGTTGCTAAAGCAAGGCCTATTAGCAAACCCTAGAAGAGTATGACCCTAGTGTAGTAGGCCTAGGCCAGGGACGTCTCACTCTTCTTGGCTCTCAAAAAGTATGGCTAGCTATAAATGAAGAGAGAAATAGAGTGTAGCAACGGCTAGGCTCTCTTCTTCTTCAATGGCTGAAAAAATCTCTCAAAGGGGACATGAGACAAGGACCTACTTGTGTGCTTGTCACCTAGGGTTTTGATTCAGCAAATTTATAAGCAATATGAAAGAAATTTAAACTACAACCATTCAATAAGAAGTTTTGCAGAAGAAACACTTACAATTCATGAAGAAATAACCATACAAACCCTAGTTGTAACACCTTCCTTCAAGAGAAACACAATAAATGCCAAAAAATCTCTTCCTTCAACAAGTGCGCATCACTTAGTTCAGCCAAAAACCCAAATAAGGTGCAAAAAATCAGACCTCGCAATGAGTGAGTAAGTTGTGATGCTAAAATGAGGATCAAAATCCTCAATATATACTGTATCAATGACCTAATTTTACTTTTTAGGTCATAAAAAGGTCGACAAGGCCATAATGTCAAAATCATATTGTTTTTACATTAAATTGTCAAATCAAAACCCTAATTGAGCTATAAAAAGATAATAAGCCCCTCTAAAGGAGGTGTTATCCCCTTTTAGGGAAAATGGGACATCCTAGAGAAAAACGTTAGCCCTTATTGGGCTTCTCCAACCTGCCACAGGTGCCAATACTGCCCAGTCTGCCTCCCAAAATGTCCATACTACTGGATGATATCATGGTTATGATGGGTTACGTCCTAGGCCTTCCAAGGCCAATGTTCCAGTGAAAAAGGGCCAATCCCCCTATGTCAAGCTCTGTCGGGGTGCCTTTGGTGGAACGTCCTCTTATTCTACAGTGCAAGACACTGATCCATCTATGTCTCGTCTATGCCTCATGGTGGGGTCTCAGAATGCACTTGATCGTCTCTTCAGCCCCATGGAGGTCCAAAATGATCATCTCACCATGTGTATCGGTCCAAATGGTACATGTCTGTCGGGTATGGTCCTGCACATCAAAGGCTATGCCCTCCATGGGCTCATCAGTCACAGGGATCATAGCAATGTCAATCACATTTCATCATTAATATTATTAAACACATGCATAAAATCCCTAATACATCAATCAATAGCTCAAAGGCGTTACCTGAGCACATGATACAAGTGCGGGGGAAAAGGACAAGGCTTCTTATTGGGCCAGTGTCCATAGAAAAAGGAAAGTCCCAGGAGGGGCCTCATCCGAGCCATGTAAATTGGATGATGTAGTCGAGGGGATGTCAAGCATGTGGGTCGATGAGACCAAAGGATGCAACGATGTTACATTGGGTGCCTTTGTAGAAGCCGAGTTGTCCCTGTCATGGATGCATTTTTTCCAAGCCCATTCTTGCCTTTATTTTTTTCCAAGCCCATTCTTGCCTTTATTCTTTGCATTCTTTTTATTCTTTTGTTTTCTTTTTTGTTCAAGAGCTAATCAGGGGACACTGCCTTGGCGTGGTGACCAGAGATGACGGCATTACCCACAAGTACTTTCGCAGAAATGAGAAGGTTGGCTCGTGATGAGACCCCCTTTCCCTTTCCCATGCAACCAAGAGTCGTTGCCCTGGCGTAGTAACCAGCTGGTGGCAATTTCATACTGCTAGATACCCATGAACCTAATAGGTTGGCTCGTGATGAGACCCCCTATCCTTTGATTAGGTCTTGTTTGATTATTTTTTTCGGGTCCCTCTTGTTTCTTATTGAGAAGCTTTTTATTTCTTTCTCGGGGATCCCTGGGTGAAGCATCTTGAGGTTTATTCTTAGGCTTTTATCTTTTACCAGCTTGTTTTTACCTTCTGGGCCTTTAGCCCCTTCTTCCCATGAGGTAAGGTGCAGTCCTAAAAATAGGTCAACCCAATGCCCTAACAAGGGGAATGGGATAGATGAGCGGGAAACAAGATGTAAAAGTGGTAATATGACAGGAGCAGATGATGGCTTTTCATAAATCCCCTCAGTGGCAAACCAAAAAACCTATAGACACAGGCTTGCTAGGGAACCCCGTCAATCCCCCCAAATATGGTCAAGTGGGAAAATGTAAGATCCAAGCAGTTTTTAAAGATAAAAGGAATCAGATGCATATATTCAAAGGTTTCAATGATCAAAAGTGACACATACCATGATACCTGGACCAATTACCTCATGGAGCAAGAACCTCTTTTGATACAGCACCAAGCCAATGGTGATGGATGATGTTGTTGTTGACAAGGCAAAGACAATGGAAGAAGAAAAGGTGGGCCCTCCAGGGCCATGCTCAGGTCAATCCTGCTCTCGGTACTCCATGTCTAAGACATGTGGGCCTCGATACATGATCTCCTAGTTATCCCTAAAAAGTGGGGATAATAGTGACCACATAAAATATTGAAGGAGAACCCTTCTCAAAAATTACTTTATTTATCTCTAACCAAATATTCCAGCAAATTAGAGCAGGCAGTGTAGTTGGGACAGTCTTCTCCTCTAGCTATTATGTGTAGAAATCTGTCAGATTGTTCCCTTCCCATTCTTTTTTAATCTTTTTCCCAGTTTGGATTCTCGCCCACGCCAATTTTGTGAAGGAACAATGGATGAAAATATGGCTTATATTCTCATAATTGTTTTTGCACAATTGGCAGCAGCTAGGTCCTTCCTAGCCTTTTTGTTTTAATTTTTCCCATGATAGTATTTTGTTTGTCGTTGCCAACCAAATAAAAAAAATTATCTTTAATGGTAAATCCCATTTCCAAAATTTTAACCTCCACCCACCAACTGGTTGCATCCTGAGTGTTGACAATAAGGAAATATAAGCATTTTTTACAGAGAGGTATCCTGAATTATCTCCCCCAATCCACATCAACTCATCAACTTTGTCCTGTAGTCAGACCCTTGATCCTATAAGATATTTTCGATAATGATTCCATTCCTCTACCACTTCACCCAAGATTCCTAACTCGTTACTCTCTATCCATTGTGCAGAATAGGAGTCTTGACAAGGTGGTCCCCTAGCCTGAAAGAGTAAAGTGATCTTTTTCTATGTTAAGATGGATAAAAGAGTTTGGGACAGAAAGGACATCTTCCCCCATACCCAGAATTCTATCTCTACCAATATGAACATGGTGACCCGAACCCAGTCTCCAACTCAGCCAATTTGTAAGGAGATGGATAGATTTTAAGAGACTTTTCCAAGTTTGTGATGTTGTTGACGGTTGAAAGGTCGTCGATCTGAGCCAATTAGTGACAGAAACATAAGGTAGATATTTATCTTTAATCACTATGTGCCAAATACCATCCTTTTTTAACACTCGCCATAAATTATTTGTCTCCAGAGCTTTATTGAATTGGAATAAGTTTCAGAAACCCCACCCTCCAAAGTTCTTCAGTTTTGTTAGAGTCTCCCACCTACAAAGATGGTAATGAAAATTTTCACTACTTCCATTCCAATGAAAATTGAACTTAACTTTCCTTATCTTATTGAAAACTAAGTTGGGGATATCTTCCAAGGACATCCAGTAAACTGGTTGGCTTTCTAGGACTGATTTTAATAAGATGTAGCGACCACCCAATGACAACCACTGGTTACACCAATGTCCTATTCGTTTTCCCACTTTGGCGAGTAACCAACTCCAATAATCCACTTTGTGCAGACCTGTCTTGACAAAAAAACCAAGATAATTGAATCCTACCGAAATTTCAGCAAAATTAAATGGCAGCAAATCCTTCAAAGCATTTAATTCCACCTCCAATAACCCAGCATGAAGTACTGTGGATTTTGACGCATTCACCTGTAATCCTGAAGCTTTACAGAAAAATTAATGAGTCTGTCTATCTCCTTCCATTCCTGTTGAGAACATCTAGTCATGATAATTAAGACGTCATCCACAAAAAATAGATGTAGTATTTTGATTACTATGGATACCTTCACTCCCATCAGCTTTACATTTCATTGGATTTTCTTTAGAAGTAGACTAATACCCTCCATAACCAGAATAAAAAGAAAAGGGGATAAAGGACACCCTTGACGCAAACCTCTGTCACTTCTGAAAAAGGATGCAGTCTCCCCATTAAGTAAAACAACAAAGGTCGAGGAACTGACACAACTCATAATCCAGTTTTTCATCAGAATGCCAAAGCCAGATTGTATTATTAATAGTCATAGAAAGTCCCAATTTATGCCATCATAGGCTCTCTTCAGATCAATCTTTAGTACTAGGGCCTTCAATTTTTTCATATTAATGCTATGGAGGCATTCATGTGTTGTTCCTATGGTGTCTTGAATTTGTCTACCTTTTAAGAATCTGAATTGTTCTTCAAACAATGAGCGTGAGACAAAATATTTGATCATGTTGGCGATAATCTTATAGATTAACTTATAACAGAGGTTGCATAAGGAAATTGGCCTATAATCTTTGAAATAAGTTGGCTTATTTACTTTTGGTATAAGGGCCAAGAAAGTTGAGTTAAGTCCCCCAACCACTTCACCTCTGATTTTGGACTCCTCTACCATCTCCAATAGATCACCCCCTACCAGTTCAAAGAAATGAATAAAAAACTCAACAGTCCAGCCATCGAGCCCTGGACTTTTCTCTTTTTTGAAAAATTTTATTACCTCCTTTAATTCACCCAGATTATAAGGGATTTCCAGAACTCTGACTTCCTCCTCAATTACCATTTGGGGTAACAGGCCTGATATTAAGACATGTTCATTAACATAGGAATGATCTTACGCCTTAAAAAAAAATTTGAAATAATTTGTGGCCTCTACTTTTAGCTCCATCTGACCAGAATGTGTCTTCCCAAAGTAATCATTAATCTCCCAAACATGTTTGTGATTTCTTCTATAATTGGAAAATTGGTGAAAATACTTTTTGTTTTGGTCGCCACTGCGAATCCAAATCGCCCTACTACGTTGTATCCATAGTTCCTCTTCTACCTACAAGTACTTATTTATTTCTTTTTCTAGACATTTTAGATTCCTTTCCTCCATCAATGATTGTTTACCTCCCATATATTTCAGAAGAGCAGCTTCGATTTCTTCCTCCAACTTCTCAAAAAGGATCAATTTCCGACGTCTATTTTTCTTTACCCAGATTTTATTTTGGACCTTAAATTCTTTTAATTTCCAAACTGTCCTTCGTTGTATTCCTTCTTCTTTTAAAAATTTATGATCGGTCCAATCAGAATGTACAATAATTTTAAACTCTTATTCACTTATCCATTGAGAATTGAAATTGAAAGGATATGTCTTAAAGAGTGGAGTAATCTCAAGTTTTAATAACACAGGTGCATGATCTGAGACGAAGGGGTACGCCACCCAAGACCTATAGAGACACACACTAGCTAAAAGGTCTTCAAATAGCAATGGTTGATCCAGTATCTTGGAAATGGAGTCAGCTCTTGATCTCCCATTTCACCAAGTAGGGACAATCTTGTTCGGTTGGATATCAACTAATCTGCAGAATTGTAAAAACTATATGAAAAATTATGCCAAAGGTCCGGCTTGGGCCAACCCTCCCCAAACCTCTCTCGTAGATAAGGTAAAGTTTAATTCACCAGCAATAATCATATTTTTATATGATAACATAACACACTCTGTCACTTTGTTCCAAAACCCTTTCCTCTCCGAGCACGGACCATAAACAATAAGTAGTGTAATCTCCCTTTTTCTTTCAATACACAAGTCTGTCAAAAAAATACCACCACGGGAAATGTAAGGAACCATATCAAACTTGTTTGGATCACATGTAACCAAGAGACCACCTGATTTTCCAACCGATTTGACTGCACAATATAACCAGGTCAATCGAAAAATATTTATGAAGGCTCCTACCTTCTTCTCCTGGACTAATGTTTCTTGTAAGAACAGAATGTTCGGATGAGTCCTATCTAAAATTCTACACATAGAGGCTTCTTTCATGCTTCCCCCAACCCCTCTAATATTTAGGGAGATAAGAATCATTATTTCTCTCTTGTCAGGGATTTCATAGCTCTAAGTGCCCCATAGTTAGTGGAAGAATAAGTTAAAACTGACAGCAAGGAGGTCTCAAACTCCACTTTTTTTCGAGCACTCATGGTTTTAACCAAAGAGAATTCAATCCCCAGTTCCCTCGACCATGCATATTCCTTCCCTGCCCCCTCTTCTCACATCTCTGAAATGTAGGCCTCCCTGCCACACCTTTTTTTACCAATGACTAAACTCCCTTGATAGATTGATAAAGGAGTAGGAGATTTTGTTTCACAAAAAATTGGAACCAACATGTCAAGAACAACACTAAGGGATGAGTCACCCTCATCAGGTTCCATATATCCTGGTGGATGGCTCAACTCCTCGGTCGGAATACAGGACAATAGGTTAATTTCACCATGCTTTTTCGTTTCACTTGAAGTAAAGGTAAGACAATTTATACTCTCCTTAACAGAAACTTTGAACAACACATCATTGTCCCTAAGGGCCTCTTCCCCAGACAAGGAAATCGGGGGGGTATCCCTAGCACCCGACTTAGTCTGTCTCACTGCAGGTGAAGCTACACCTAACTTATCTAACACAGGGGGAATGTGGGCGGCCTTTGTGATAAAACTCCCCAACCAGCTAGATGAATCTAGGGTATCACATTCCCATGAGGATAAAGAGGAATAAAGAGAAGGGAAAAAACATTTTAACTTACCTGATAGAGTTTCCAACTGCTTTGTGTGGATAAAATCCACTTGTGAGAAATGGAGTTCTCTTGACTCAAAAGAATCGACCTCCGAAGAGGGTTCACGTGGCTCTCTTCGCAGCATAGACTCTTCTGACACCTCTTCCTCCATAAATCCATTGTACTCTCTCTGCAGGTGGCACATGTTTGTACAGAGATTAGACCTAAAAGGGATACCTATATAATCCAGTCGTTGAAGCACCTTTTGGCCCCTCCATTCAATTTCTAAAGTCTTTGGTAGACAACAATGGATATCAAGCTCGACAATAATTTTTCCTACCTTTCTAGAAGGGGTGGAGAAGGTCTTTTCATCCATCATAATGTAATTTCCCAGCTCGTTGGCAATAGCCTTCAAGGCCCCCTCGTTCCAAATTTGAAGTGGCAATCCAGGTAGTAAACCCACAAATGGATATACTGGAAATACCATGTTGTTGGGTCGAAATAAACACATCAGCACTTCAACATCAGGTTGTTTCCTTCTATCACCCATCGTTTACCCAAAACTTGTACCAAGTCAACGAGTGAATTGAAGAGGAAGTCGAACCATCCTTTGGTCAGTAATAAAACCTCAGGCGTGTATCCTAGCAAAGGTGACCAGCTCTGTTCGACCCATTCATGGATCAATACCTTGCATAAGTTATGGTAGGATAGCCTACCTACCATCCCACATAGCGCTAACCTGCAAGTCTCCTCGAGTCTGATGTTCAAACCCAAAACCATTTTTTTTTTTTTTATCTTGTTTTCCTTCCACTGTCTTCGCCTACCACCTGAAGTTCCTAAAACCTTCCTCACCTTACCCTGTGAGTGAGGAAAGCCAAAGACTTCGTGTAAAGAGGGAATATCTCTATTTCCATGTGTATGTTATGAAATGCCAAAAATTGGATTTGTACTGTAAGGTAGGATATTTCCAAAGGAGAATAATTGTTCGGTTGAAGAAAGAAATGGATTCTGATTAAAAAAAAAAACTGTAATAGATTTAGTCAATTAAATTCTATCTTTGAGAAGGATCTCATGTAGCCAAGATAACTCTTAACATGAATCTTTCTTAGTACCAAGAGGCTCCTTTAATTTGAATAAGTACATAAGTATCCATGGCACAAGAGGGTAGTTTTTCCTTTCCTACAATGTTCAGAGAGTATGAGTGGGTATTTCAAATAAGCTAGATATTTTATGTTATTTGATCAAATTAGAATGTGAGCCTTTCCATTTGAAGGATCTCAAATGATAGGTTTGACATGAGGTCAAATATACCATCAAAATCAAAAGTGAATTAGAGCAATCAAATGATAACAAATGAATTAGAATACCCCTTAATGCTGACATATTTGAAATGAATTCGCATGGAGAAACATCATATAAATTGTGTCAAGATGCATTTGGAAAATTCTGTGATGAATCTGATTGAATTCCTACCTAGAAATGTGACCTTTACAAAGCCATTGTCCTTGGAACTTATCATTTTTTAGCATTTTTTCACATGTGTGCTCAATTTTATAATTCATCTGAGTGAAAGATAATGTCTCAAGATAGATATGATGAAATATTTTCGATAACCTTGGTTGCAATTCTGAGATGTTACATCTCCTGGGTAGTAGCACACCTTTGTGAGGACACCTTAGCCATGGAATTTAAAACCATATACCCTACATACGTGACATATTTGTTGATTCATATCCTACCTAAAAAGGCTATGATACTTGAAATTACTATTCCTTTAAAATATTATGTTTTCCCTAACGCTACCAAAGAGGTGGTTTCAATGATTTGTTTTACTTCTGGATATGATGATGATGAGACTATAGATGAACCAATTTTATGAAAAAAATGGAAAAAAAAATCCTCCATTCAAAGTAGTTCTAGAGAAGTTTGATTATGCAAAATATCTTTCACATGTAATTCACAATAAAATCCTTATGTTTTAAGCATCCATGTGTTTTTTATATCAATCTTGTCTTGTATATCTCATGTTATATTTATATGGGAATTTTAAACATCTAGGCTTAAATAGGTTTGGTATACAATTAAAATCCCTTCCTATAACCGAATGGACACCTCTTGTCAAGAAGCATGCTCAAAATGTAGGTTTTAAAACTTTTGTCGATAAATTCATGTACATTGCCTACATTATCTTCCATGGTGATCATCCAGAAAGATTGTCTTTAAAATGTAATCATATGTTGTAATTAAGTCATGATACCAGGGTAAAGGATTGGTATATTTTTTAGGATCACACTATCATTCGGATTTATGGATTAGAGGTTACGCCTTACCTTCTTCCAGTCTATCTAACTCACATGATTTTTTCCCTAGAATATATTGGGAAGAGTTTGAATTCTAATCGTATACATTTTGGTGTGAGAAATCATAAAAACATTATGTATTTACATTTGAAAGTACTCCCCTTTGTAGTAAACAAAATCAACATCCTTTATTGTTGAGAGAATTTTTAACCCCTTAAGTCTTCAAGGAGGGATATTATAGAAGTATGATTGTTACCATATTATTTATTTCTTAATATATGCAGTTAACCCATCCACATATCTTCCTGAAATGAACTTCAAAATTGAAAGATTGACTTACAAAGAAAATTGGAAATAAGTGCATGAGTTATTGCAAGGAAAGTAGGAGCAATTAAAAAAACAACCTATTGATCTCTTTACTTGTAAATGGAAAGAGATAACCTCATAGGGAATTCTCATAGAGTTTTAGAGATACACTCTTCATTTTTTAAGAGGTGGTGCTCCTCTTTTTCTCACTTAGATAATAATTATGTCCATATTTATAAACAATGGTTTGATCATTCGTCATGCTAATGTCTAAGAGTGGAATAATCAAATAATAAGTTGAAAAGAAAGCATTTTTAAATCATAAATAAAGAAAATAGTTCTTAGTCCAAAGAAAGAAAACTCAGAGGTTTTTCATGTTTAGAGAGTCTGAAAAACACTTAAAGAGAACTCTCTCAGTTCCTTTTTCGTAAAGTAGTCTGATGAGACCGAAAAAGAGATAAACTATCGCTCAACAGACGTTTTTTTCAAATACTTTAACGAGCGTGAAGAGAACAAGGTCACTCGACAATCTTTTCATGTTTAGAGAGTCTGAAAAAAGATTAAAGGAAACTCCAGGGGGTTCCTTTTTCATATAACCTTTACGAGTCCGAAAAAGTGATAAAAGTATACTCGGTTACATTCTCACGTATTTACGAGCACGAGAAAGAAAACAAAATAAGCTCGATAACTTATTCTCATGTATAAACGAGCATGATAAATAACAAATACTAAGATCGGCATTGTTTTTATTTTTATGCAAGCGTTAAAACAAAACAA
>SNQJ01S0072033.1:0-38124 GCA_010110895.2 Picea sitchensis | reverse complement strand
TTCTTGCGAATGAGCATAGTCGTCGCATCTCTTCTCAGAGATAAAGATGCCACCATTCTAGAGGGTCTTGCACTATGTATTTTTACAGTCTCTGTACATTTATTTCATTAATAGAAATCATGTATTGTTGTATTTATTTGTTTCTGGAAATATTTATGTGTATTTCATTGTAATATCTCTACTTTCATTTTGTTTTGAAAATAATATGGATCAGTGGTATCAAAGCAGGATGCTCTTGATCGTTTTTTAATGCATGTCCCCTACGAGGTCCATGTATAGAAAGTTGGGTCTCGAGCTTGTCTCTCTTGAGGAAAATCGCTCTCGCATGCCCAAGAAACCCTCCATGGAAAAATAAAATAAAAACAACAGAGTAGAATATTATATTAACTCGTTGCTTGAGCAATCTCTCACGCGACAGAGGGACGAAATGATGGAGAATTTTTCCCACATCCTTCAACGCCTTTTGATAGCAATAGGCGCATCTTCATCAAGCAGCCACTTTGGAGGAACTTATCCCTTCAAGGTACAATTTAACTTTGATATTATCGTATTTGAAGGTCAAATAGATGCAAATGATCTAGAAAAATGGTTAAAGCTGCTAGAAGGTTATTTCTTTGTTCACAATTTTTACAATAGGGAAAAGATTACCTTCGCACTCCTCAAGGCTCTCCCCCATGTCAAAAAATTGTGGGAAAATTACTGGGATCAAAGTTCCACAGAGGAATCTAGAATATATGGGGCTAAACCCACTTGGGAAAAATTTTGTGGATGCGGTCAAGGAACAATATTACCCTATTGATTACTATGAAGACTAGTACATGAGATCGACCACACTACGGCAAGAGAAGGGCCAAATAGTGTCGGAGTTCACAAATACTTTTCATACCTTATGTACCAATATGGGTATCAAAGACTCTGAGTGAAATCTGGTTCCGAAATACCATGGGGATCTGCATAGGTATTGTTGGAAGATTGGTTGTTGTCATTTATATCAACTCTAGTCATTGGTTGTATTCATTGATGTCAACCCTAGCCATTGGATTTTGGACCCCACAGTTGATCGAAGTAGATAGACATGAAGGAAATTACACATTAATATATGACACCCATGGATGGATAGTATAAGTCATGCCACTTCAGGTGGTATGTGGCACGTCACGTGGATCCTCACGATTGAGGAGAAATGAATTTTTGAAGATGACAATGTGAATTGAAACAAAAACTACATGCCGACTCTAATGTTAAAAGGAAGTGACATAAAGGGTATAAATACATCTCATTATACATTCATTTTTTAACACACACAAGTTTATTAATGAAAAAGGAGATATAAGTCGAATTTCTGAGGAAATCTTAAGTAAATAATGTCGAATTTCAAGGGAGGATGAAGTCTTTTGGTGATGTGTTCTAAGGTATGTTATTTACAGGTCATCTTACCATTTTCGCTATAAATTTGTTTCTAGAACGATTCAGATGGTGAAATTCGGAAGCTATTGAGAAGACATATCTAGGTACCTGTGGTAAACATTTTTTCTCTTTATTCGCTACAATTTTGGAGATACACTCTGTGGAAGATAGCATTTTTTACTAGTCCTGAAGCTAGTCATAAACAGGTGTTTCAGGTAAAACAGTCATAACGTCTTCATAGAGAATCAAAATGAATTGAGACCAATTGAATTGGAAATATTACGAGTTGTATTTTTCTTTGTACAAATTTCAGAATCCGATGTTAAATATTGAGCGCGGGGCATTCTGTACAAGTTCTCTCTCCTGAATAAACCAGAATTGAATAAGGTCTACCATTTTCTTTATAACTTCTTTTTTGGGAGGATTCAAGGAGTGAAACTTGGAGGAGTTTCAGATAATAAATTGAGTAATATTATCTACGGGATCATAGTATTCCAAGAAGTGAAGAATTTCATAAGTTGAAGAAGTCTCAGGAAGAATTATCAGGTTCTATGTGATGGTTGGTTGATGGTGATAATTTAATGTAAAGTTTTATTATCTCTTGTGTATTTTTGGGTGGAAGGAAGGGGAAAGGATGGAAAGGCCAACCCTCTCTTGATATTAGAGGATTGTATCTTCATTTTGGAGGTTTGTCCCTCTCTTTATATTTGGAAGTTGTATCTACCTTTGGAAGTCATTACTTCCTTTGAACAATAATTCATGATTACTTCACATAAGTTTATTGTGCATGGTTTATGGTGTATCTTTTCTAGTACTCTTTATTGATCATTGGATATTCTTCATTTCTCATTGGATATATATTGGATACATAATTTTCTTGAATTAAAAGTTGTAACAAGTAATCTGATTGAAGTTTTGTAAGTGTTAAAAATTGTACTTGATACTAATTCACCCCTGCTCTCAATATTTCCAACAATTGGTATCAGAGCAGGTTGCCTTCAATACATTTTAACCACTGGAAGGAAGATCCTAAGAAAAAATGGAAAACAACATTCCAAATGGGATTCCACCATTTGATGGAAGCAATTTTGAGTACTGGAGTAATAGAATGGAAACTTACTTGAAATCTCTTGGGGTATATGTTTGGTTCTCAATTGTTTCAGGATACAAAGCTCTGAAGAAACCAAAGACCACAGCTCAGAAGGAAGCATGAAGGAGAAAAAAATTGGCAATGGATATTATCCTTGATGGATTGACTGATTCAGTAAAATCCAAGGTGGGATCATGTGCATCAGCAAAGGAGCTTTGGGATAAGATACAAGATATTTATGCAAAGCCAAAAGCAAAAGAAGTTGAAGCAAGTTGCAACTCACATGTCGAAGAAATTCTTAGAGGTGGGTTCTTTTATTTTAATTGTGAAGGAGTAGGACATCTTGAACATGATTTCCCTTATCCAAAAATTGAAAGAGATGATATTGAGGAATAAGAAGAGTCCAATGAAGAAGAAACTAAGACAAGAAACCATTTCCTTGAAGACTCTACTCGAAGAAGCAAGAAGAATAGAAGAAGTAAGAAATGTCCAGATGATGAAGAAAGAAGGAGATTGTGAGAAACTTCAACAAGAAGTTGTCTCATTAAGGAAGAGATTAAGAAACTCTCAAGTGCCAAAAGACTTAACACATCTTGGATGCATAAGTAAAACTTCATACAAAGAAGATACAAATGCGAACAAAAATCTTGAAGAAATATCCACACAGACAGTTGATGAGAAGTGGACCAGGATGCTGGAAAGAAGGAATGATTACAGAAGAGATGAATATCAAAGAAGACCTCCTACCTTCAGAAACCAAAAAGGATTCACTTAGTATGAAGGAAACTACATAAGAGTAGATCGTGAACCCGGATGGACCACGCCACAAAGAACATCACTTACTCCCATGTATCAAAATTTATTTCTTGGGCATTGTTATACTTGTAGAAATTTTGGACACAAGGCAATCAATTGTAGAATCAATGAAAGGAATAACTACACAAGATACATGAATGTTTCAAATAGTAGATATGGAAATGTTTGCAGACCTGTCAACAAAAATTACAATCCATTTGACCCATTAATGGATCAAAATATTGTATCCTACAAGTGCAATAATATTGGTCACAAGGCACAGGATTGCAGAGAGATGAAGGAAGATAATCCTATGCCAAATGCCCATATTCCAACCACAATATTGAGAAGTAAATAGATTACAAACAATGAATATCTTCGAATAGCATTGACCACTGAAGAATGTAAAGAATAAGATGAATGGTACATAGACAGTGGATGTTCTTCACACATGACTAGGGATCAAGACAAATTCATCAGCTTGAAGAGAAAGGGTGGAAATGTTTCATTTGGAGGTGACTCATCTACCAAAATACTTGGAAAAGGTGTAGTAGATCTTGGAAGAAAAAATGTAAAAGAGAAGAATATCATATTGGTTGAATAATTGAAGCATAATCTACTTAGTGTTAGTAAAATGTGTGATCAAGGATATACTCTCATGTTTGACTCATGAAAATGAAAAATAAAAGAAAAAGGTTCAGGAAGATTGGTTCCAACTGCAACAAGAACACAAAGTAACATATAAATCCTAGACCAAGAGAATAGAAATAAGATTGAAGACACACGGAATATTTTGAAGGAAGAAAAAGACCAGAAGACCGGAAAGAAAAATGAAGAGTTATTAAGTGTTATATGTTTAGAGGGAGCAGCCCCAAAGAAGAAGGTCACTTTATGCCATTGAAATCAGGGGGAGAAGCCCCACCCTTTTCCATTAATTTCAAAGGGGGAGAGAAATTGGGATCATGATGACAGGGGGAGCATAAGTGTTGCAATCAATGACAAAGGGGGAGATTGTTGGAACATTGGTTATTGTCATTGATGTCAACCCTAGTCATTGGTTGTAATCATTGATGTCAACCCTAGCCATTGGCTTTTGGAACCCACAGTTGATCGAATTAGATAGACATGAAGGAAATTACACATGCAGATACAGCACCCATGGATGGATAGTATAAGTCATTCTTCTTCCAGTGGTATGTGGAACGTCACATGGATCCTCACGATTGAGGAGAAATGATTTTTTGAAGATGACAATGTGAATTGAAGCATAAACTACATGTTGGCCCTATAGTTAAAAGGAAGTGACATAAAGGGTATAAATACATCTCATTATACATTCATTTTTTAACACACACAATTTTATTAATGAACAAGGAGATATAAGTCGAATTTCTGAGGAAATATGAAGTAAAGAAGGCCGAATTTCAAGGGAGGATGAAGTCTTTTGGTTATGTGTTCTAAGGTATGTTATTTATAGGTCATCTTACCATTTTCACTATAACTTTGTTTTTAGAACGATTCAGATGGTGAAATTTGGAGGGTATTGAGAAGACATGTCTAGGTACCTGTGTTAAAACAATTCGCTCTCTATTCGCTATAATTTTGGACATACACTCTGTGGAAGATATGGGTTTTGACTAGTCTTGAAGCAAGTCGTAAACAGGTGTTACGGGTAAAACAGTCATAATGTATTCATAGAGAATCCAAATGAAGTGAGACAAATTTCATTGGAAAGAGTATGGGTTGTAGTTTCCTTTGTATGAACTTCGAAATCCTATGTTAAATAATGAGCGCAGGGAATTCTGTACAATTTCACTCTTCTGAATAAACCAGAATTGAATAAGGTCTACCATTTTCCCTATAACTACTTTTCTGGTAGGATTCAAGGAGTGAAACTTGGAGCAGTTTCAGAGAATAAATTGAGTAATATTATCTATAGGATCAGAGTATTCCAAGAAGTGACGAATTGTAGAAGTTGAAGAAGTCTCAGGAAGCATTATTAGGTTCTATGTGAGTATTGGTTGATGGTAATAATTTAATGTAAAGTTTTATTATCTCTCATATATTCTTGGGTGGAAAGAAGGGGCAAGGATGGAGAGGTCAACCCCCTCTTGATATTGGAGGATGTATCTTCATTTTGGAGGTTTATCCCTCTCTTTATATTTGGAAGTTGTAGCTACCTTTGGAATCCATTGCTTCCTTTGAACAATAATCCATGATTGCTTCACATAAGTTTAGTGTGCATGGTGTATGGTGTATCTCTTCTAGTACTCTTTATTGATCATTGGATATTATTCATTTGTCATTGGATATATATTGGATACATAATTTACTTGAAGTAAAATTTGTAACAAGTAATCTGATTGATGTTTTGTAAGTGTTAAAAATTGTACTTGATATTGATTCACCCCGCCTCTCAGTATTTCCAACAGGTACATCCAAACCGAAATGGATTTCCTAAAGATCTCATCACTGGGAGTTACCTATCGATATGCTGTCAAAATCGAGCAGAAATTTGGGCACCAGAACAAACGAGAGTTAGGGTATGAAAATCTGCAACAACCAAAGCACGATAAAGATGGCCCTAACAAACAACCTCCATACAACTAGTCCAAGACACATGAAAAGAAAGGTAAGAGAAAGACAAATAATGACACTGGGAAGTGGTGTGACTTCCAAAAAATCCCCTGGCACAATATCGATGAATGTTGTTGAAAACAGTCATTGGTGGTCAAGATCAAAGACAAGGAGTTGAACCCTGATTCAGAATCTGATCCAGAAAATATTTTTAAAAAGCAGATCATTGACACAGACCCCACTACTACTGTCACGACCGCAACAATTCAATCAGAAGAACCAGAAAATCCTGAAGAGGGGGGACATCTCTTCCATTCACATATGTGAGTGAAGGGGACCCCATTGCATTTCATTGTTCATAGCGGAAGCCAAAAGAACCTCATCTTAGCTAAGGGCGTCAAACATTTGGGGTTTTCGACAACACCACACCCGCAACAATACAACATCGAGTGGCTTCACTAGGGATGAGATCCCTGTGTCATCCAATAGTGTCACATGTCCTATGGCATCCAACCCTTCAAGGATGATGTAGTATGTGATGTTTCCCCTCTTGATGTCTGTAATTTTTTTTGAGCCAACCATATATGTGGAAACGTCATGTTGTTTATGAGTCTCGACCCCGTAGTGTCATTATTACTTGGGGGGTCGGCTCTATAGGATACCAGAAGTAGTTCCAACTATTGTTCCACCAAAACAGTGTCGCAATGTAATCTCTCATACTGCAAAATTCATCATCTTCACAATATGTTCAAAGGATGCACAGAAGGTCACTGCAACCTCAACACCTTCTATCCAACATATGCAGATTGTAGAAGAAAAAGAAGATATTTTTTCTTCACCTACAATGGTGCCTACACAATGCCTCGTCAATCTTAGAGACAACAAGTGGAACATATTCAACCCTTCCAACAACATGTTCGTGATAGCCTTCCACAAACCAAGCAGCGCAACTTCTACAGCAAGGCACGTAGCTCACCAAGATTCAAATTCACTAAACACTTTCCCCTCTTTTTCGGGCTCTCAAAAAAATGGATACCATTGCTTCCTAAGGTGGGAAGATTGATTCAGGTGAATATTGGTGGCCACCCACCTGTTCCAAATTTCAACCGGTTCATCTTGACAGCTTTTAGTTCAACACGTTTCTCTGTAATGGGGGCACTTATTTGTAATTATGGGTTATGCACTTCTGAGTTTGTCTTGAATCCCTACACAGCATCCAGGTGGATATTGGTGGCCTCCCATCTATTCCAACTGGCCTATTTGGGCAGTTTTCATCTCAGTACATATTTTTGTACTTATGGGGTCGTTGTCATTTTTGGGGTTTTCATTGTCAAATTGTTGACAAAGTCAAATTTTGATAGCATAATGTGTAGTTCTCAAAAATATCTTTCCAATGGGCTATCACATGCATAAAACAGAGATCGTATGAAAAAGTTATAACTCTGGTAAGTTTTTGCACTAATTTACCCCAATGAGGCCCACATGCATTTTGGCGCTTCATCTCTTAGGGTTAGGTTTTTTGGATGTCTAAGGTCTTGGAATTCATGGTTATTGTAAAAATGCCTTCAGATCCTCATTGTACTCATATTATTGTGAATAAGAGTAGTCGTCACATATCTTCTCAGAGATAAATATGCCACCATTCTAGCGAGTCTTGCACTCTATATTTTTACAGTCTCTCTACATTTCTTTCATTAATAGAAATCATGTATTGTTGTATTTCTCTGTTTCTGGCAATATTTATGTGTATTTCATTGTAATATCTTTGTTTTCATTTCATTCCGAAAATAATCTGGATCACCATGTGGACCAATTTCTACTTTCCATGTGGCTCTTTGGTTACCATTTATGCCTTTTTTCAAAAGGGCTTAACTTTCACATCTGAAATTCGTTTTCATTGTCATTTTTCTTAAACAACCTATTTTTTGAGGGCATTCCATCCAGACCATCAATTTCATATTTAAAATCTATATTCTCTGCATATTCAATATGGATTCTCCTAGTGATCTTTTTCTTACCAGTACCAACTACTTCTCATGGAAATCTCATATGGAGGATGTATTAAGAAGTAAAGGACAATACTAGATTACCTTAGGGAAAAAACAAGAAATAATGATGATGAAAATTATTTCAAATGGGTGAATATGAATGATGACACACATGGACTAATCGACATGTCCATCACTTTTGATTTAAGGTTTCACCTTCAAGGAATTAAGGGCCCAGATAAAGCTTTGGAAAAGATTGAAGTTGTGTTTGGTAAAAACAATATTATTCGAGCTCACTAGTTGGAAAATCAGTTAATGAATTTAACTCCAAATGATTTTCCTTGAATTGAATATTACTTATCTAAGTTCAAAACACTTATACTTTTTTGTATAGAGTGTCATCTATATATGAAGGAAGATCAATGCATATATGTTATTCTCTATAAGCTTGGTAGTGCATATTATATTTGTGTATCTACCTTTTATGCCACTAGAGAAGCTTTAGGTAGTGCTTATAAAGAACCCTCTCTTGAGTCCTTTTGTGATGCTCTAATTCAAGAACAAGATAAGCTTGTGCAAATTGAATTGATCAACATTGAAAGTACATCCAACAAAGCCTTAGTGTCCCAGAAGAAAGATAAATCCAAGAATCTTAAGAATCAAGATCCTCACCAGAAAAACAAGAAAAAAAAAGGGTCTCAAACCCTCTCTGCTAGTTTTTTCTCCTAATGGTGGAAAAGGAGAAAAAAATAAAAATAAGAAGATTGAAAGACATTGTAACTTTTATAGGAAATATGGTCATGTGGAGTCCAAATTTTTTAAGAAGATGGAATATTTGGAAGCAACGATGAAGAAGAACAACATCATTATTGATTCTTCTTATTCTACTCTTCTTCTCATGAACATGCATTTTCTACTTCTAGTTTCTCCTTCAATGAAAATTATTCTAGAGCATCTTATCATATGGCTAAGGGTAAAGCCATATTTTCTTCTCTTAATGAATGTAACACCAAGAAAAAATTTGTTGGTGATGATAGATCTCTTAGTGTTGTAGGGTATGGAACAGTTCATGTATATAATGGTCATTTCAATGATATATTATGTGTTCCAAGTATTTCCTGCAACCTTCTATCAATATATCAAATCACTCATTCGAGTGAAGATAAAACAGTAGAGTTTTCACCTCACCAAGTTGTAATCAAGGATCTAAAATCTCTTAAGAATGTTCTTGCAACTGAAATTGTTGATGACATTACTAGGTTGTACAAGTTTGACAACTTTGGGTCATCATCTTTTCCATCATTTTTTTATGCTCATAGCAATGAATTTAGAAAACGTTTGCATGGGCAGTTTGGTCATCTAAACTATCGCTCATTGCAGCAACTATGTAATCAACAAATGGTGATTGGTCTTCCCCTTGTTTCTTGCAAAGATGGTGTTTGCGTTGGTTGTGTTCTCAACAAACATCATCAATATAGTTTTGAAAAACGTTCCTCTTGGCATGCCTCCACCTCTTTGCAGCTTGTTTACAGTGACTTGTGTGGTCCACTTTCTTCCCCTTCTTTTTCTGGGTGCAAGTATTTCTTAACTTTTATTGATGACTTTTCCATACACACTTGGATTTACTTCTTAAAACTTAAGAGTGAAGTGTTTGAAACATTTTTGGCTTGCAAGGCCCTTGTAGAAAAGAAATTTGGACATCAACTTCAAATGTTAAGAACAGATAATGGAGGAAAATATGTGAACAACAATTTTACAAGTTACTACACCACACAAGGCATCCAAATGCAACACATTGTTCCATATACGCCACAAAAAAATGGTTTTGTTGGGAGAAATAATCACACATTAAAGGAAATGGATAATTGAATGATCCAATATAAGGGATTAAGTCTTGATTATTGGGTGGAAACCATTAACTGTGCAAATTACATAGTAAATCACACTCCTACAAAGGGTCTAAAAACTATAACATCGGAAGAGGCATGGAATAAAATTAAGCCAGAGATAAGCCACTTATGTGTATTTGGCAGTGTAGGATGGGCTCATATGTTGATTTTTGTATATGAGATATTATATGAGATAATATTGTATATGAGATTCATTATTACAAATATAAATGTGCCAAATATATAGAGAACCTAAAGTCACATATGGTGACCATCCATGAAAGGATGCATCTCTAATAATTATAATAACTATTTATTATTATTATTATATTATTAATTATTAATCTGGTAGAATGTCTTCTTGATGTTTTCCAAACATCAACACTCCCTCTCAACAAGGGATACATTCTACACCTCAAGCACCTCGAGTCCATATCACTTCTTGTCATGATCAAGGAAGGACTATGCTTGGGCCCATTTACCATAAGTACACCCTTGTGATAAATGTATCATATCTCCCTTGGTATTCAACCTAATCTAGGATAAGCTACGGTTGATGCTTACTAGGGCCATTCACCATAGGTACACCCCTATGGGTGACTGTCTGTCCGATGTTTCCAAAAACTGGAGGAACACTAGCAACTCGAGTCTTTTTTCCTTTGAAGACTACACCTGGGCCATTCTCCTCGGTCAAATCAGCATGACCACTATAGATAATGTCTACCCAATGCTTCTAACTTGAACACTCCTTCTCAGTGAGGGAGACATTATGCATCACACCAAGATTCTTGATTTCTAACTCTGAAGCAAAATTCCTCTTACACTTGTCAATGATCCTTTGTTGATGTAATCATCTTCGGCATGCACCCAGTTCATGTATACTTCTCCTTGCATGCTCTTCTAATTAGTATATATTGATCCAACCTGGAGTAGGCATGTGATAGCACCTCAAGTATCTAAGACTACAACTGGGCCATTCATCACAGGCCAAGTCAACATGGCTAATACTGTGAGTTAATGTATCATCCTCCTTAGCCAAGTCAGCATGGCCACTATGGGAGGATGTATGCCCGATGCTAATATCTTGAGAACATCAACGCCCTGGGACATTAACCACTATCCAAATCAGCATGGCTAATCCTGTGAGTGAATGTATCTCCTCAATCAAATCAGAATGACCACTCTGGGAGAATATATTCCCAATCCAGCCACCTGGAGAAATATCATCACCTCGAATCTTTTCCACTCCTTGTCAAATCAGCATGACTAAGGAGAAAGACTATGCCTGGGGAATTCACCACTAGCCAAATGAGCATGGCTAATCCTATGAGGAATGTTTCATTCTCCTCAGTCAAATAAACATGAAAACTCTAGTAGAATGTATGTTTGATGCTACTCATCTATGGATGTGTACTGGAGCTTCACAGCTCCCTTCTGCATCATGTCTCAAATGAAGTCCTGCAAGAAACTTTTAAATCCACGTTGCTTCACGGCTTACAATATTGGATGTTATATACTTTACCTCCATTGTACTGGGTGCCATTGATGTCTGCTCCCTGCTCAACCATGAGATCACAATGATCCCATATTGAAACAACATCTGTAAGTATTCTTTCGATCCACTACACTCCCTGCCCAATCAGAGTTTGTATAACTATGCAGCTTCACATCTCCATCTGAGGCATATCTCAATCCATATCCACTCGTACCATGTAGGTATCTCAACAAATGTTTTTATTTTCAACCATTGCACATGTCTCAAAATCAAGGTTAAAATGTCCATATCCCAATCCTTTTGACTGGATTCCTTCACTGAAACAAGGGAATCCTCTCCAGGAGGTCTCATATATCCTCAAGGTCTAGCCTCTTATATGTCAATACTGGAGAACGTCTCTCATATATGAATCTAAATCTGAAGAGGAATATTTTCTGAATTAAAGTCTCTAAGCAACTAACTCTCTCTTAGATTAAGCCCACTCTAAGTCTACATGCTCCCTATGAAGCTTGACTCCCTCTGAGGCTATATAGTCTTTTGAGTCATATGCTCCCTTTTCATGTGTTGGCCTCCTCTTCTTCTTCATTACATGGATGTGCACAACTATATACAATGACCCTACAAATTATACGTCTTCTACTATGACCAACACATATCCATCATATATTCGATGTCATACAGCTAACCATGTTGATTTTCTAGTGTTAAATTAGACAAGCATAATTTTTAGAAAGTGGTAATTACTTCCAATGATATACGATATTACTTTAGTAAACTCTAGAACATCACTAAGTAATTACACTCAAAAAAATTCAACTACTTAGAAACTTCGGTCTCTTCCTTAGATCACTTCCCATGTGTGTGAGAGAAAAAAGTTTGTGTGTCTATTCTTGTGTCTCTAAATTGATCCAAAAATACACATCTCTTTGAAAATTAAATTTATGGAAATCTTTCTATAATTTAGGTAGGAGTAAAAGGTAAATATGTTGTACATAGAGATTGTAACAACCCCATAAATTTAACACTCCCAACATTTTACTCTACTCTCATTTTCCTCGGCCCTCTGTGAGGGAGTCAAGCCCAGTACCGTCGCTCTGATACCATGTTGATTTTATTATATGAGATATTATATGAGATAATATTGTATATGAGATTCATTATTACAAAGATGAAAGGATGTCTCTAATAATTATAATAACTATTTATTATTATTATTTAATAATTATATTATTAATTATTAATCTGGGAGAATGTCTTCTCGATGTTGTCCAAACATAAACATCACATTCCTGATAAGAAAGGGAAAGCTTTACAACCTAAAAGTGAGAAGTGTAGTTTTGTTGGTTATTTTGATGTCAAAGGTTGCATACTTCTTCAACCTCATTCTAATGAAATTATTATTATAAGAGATGTTAAATTGGATGAAAATATATCGGATTATGAGCCTAATTCAGCGTTCGTGCCTTCTTCATCTTGCGAGCCATCTTCGACATTTGTGACATATTCTATTCCTATTTTGGTTTCTTCTTCTTCAGATGATGACAGTGAGGATGAAGATCCACCTCTACCTACTCACCTTCCTCCAAATGAGTCCATTGAACATGAACCTACACCAGCACCACAAATTCCTCGATGGATTCGTTCATCTTGAGAGGCAGTTCGTGATATTGTTGGTGATCCTTCATATCAGCGTCGAACACGTTCACAGTTACAACAATCCTCTTCTCTTTTGGCTCAAGTTTCAAAGACTCATGATCCAAAGACATTTGCAGAATCTTTATCCATATTGGGATACAACAATGAATTAAGGGTATATTCTTTAATGGAAAATGATAATTTGGATCTTGTACTCTTATGAAAGGAAGAAAACGTGTTAGATGTAAATGAGTGTATAGAAAAAAGTATGCATCATATGGAAGTTCTCAAAGACACAAGGCCCGGTCAGTTTCCAAAGGATTCTCTCAAGTTGAAGGAAATGACTATAATGAAACCTTTTCCCCCATAGCCAAAATGAATTCCATCCACCTTGTGTTTTCCCTTGTTGCCTCACATAAATGGGAGGTCCATCATATGGATGTTAAATATGCCTTATTGCATGGGGATTTGTAGGAAGAAATATGCATGGAACAACCTCCTGGCTATGTCCAAAATGACTCTAGTCTTGTTTGTCACCTTAAGAAATCTCTTTATGGTCTTAAGCAAGCTCCTCGAACTTAGTATGCCAAAATGGATTGCTTTCTTCTTGATACCAGTTTCTCTATATTTCATTATGACCCTAATTTTTATACCAAGAAAGTAGGAAACCATCTCACAATCCTTGTTATTTATGTTGATGGATTTATCCTCACTAGTAGTGACCCAAAACTTTTAAACCATGTGAAAACTAGCCTTAAGAAGAAAATTGAAATGACTGACTTGGGTTATTTGCACTATTTCCTTAACCTCCAAGTTTTGAAAACCAAGGAAGGAATTTTTCTTTCCCAATATAATTATGCTTGTGACCTTCTTCATCACTTTCACATGGAAGATTCTAAACCAACCCCTTCTCCCTTTCAGTTTGGAGTCAAACTTGTTGCCACCTTTACTTCTCCCAAAGTTGATGCTACTTTGTATTATCAATTAGTTGGTATCCTCTTGTATTTGATTCATACTCATCCTGATATCTCCTTTGTTGTTGGTATTGTTTCCCAATATATGAAAAAACCCCATGGAATTCATTGGAAAGAAACTAAAAGGATACTTTGGCATGTCTAGGGTACAGTTCAATTTAGGATACATTACAGGCGCTCATGGAGGACTCCTTTATTGGTTGTTTTCACTGATTCAGATTGGACCGGTGACCCAGATGATCGAAAGTCTATTGCATGTTATGTTTTCATCCTTGGTTTGGGACCTATCATTTGAGATTGTAAGAAACAACAATTTATTTCTCTTTATTAATTAGAAGCAGAGTACCGAGCAGCAATTAATGCAAGTCAAGAAGCCTTATGGCTTCGACAAATCCTTTCAAATTTTGGATTCCATCAGTAGCATTTGAAAACCCTGTGGTGCAAGAATCAGAGTGACATAAAGCTCACCAAAAACCTAGTTCAACATCATCACAACAAACACATCGAGCTACACATGCACTTCATCCAAAAGCTCATTCGTGATTGAGTTATTGAAGTTCTCTTTTTCTCTACAAAATGCTAAGTTGTTGACATAATCATAAAGTATCGTACAAAAGCAAATCTTTCCAAACTTTGATCTATGTTAGGATTTCAGGAAGTTTTCATTAAGGTGGGGTAGACTCTAATGCCTCCTTCCTTCTCCTATTATGTCATCTTTGTAAATCCTTCAATCCTATCCCAAGTTGTTCATAAGGGGGGATGTTAGGATATTTAGACACTTCGAAGTTAGTTAAGATCAACTTGGTCTAATTTGTTATTAGGTAAAAGTATGTTTCTTTAGTATGAATTTGTAGTTAGGTAATTTGATGGTCACGATATGTTCCTGACATAGAGTGATCGGATGGTTTATATTCTCCTTGATCTTAACAGCTACATTAATCCATGGATTAACACTTGATTGGTCCATAATCTCTATTTAAAGAGAATGGAGGGTCAGTTGTGGATAATCGATTGTGAGAAACTCTCTTTTAAATCTCTCTGTAATATTTCCTTTTTCATTACTAAATTGCTCCAAGTGGCCACTTTGGTTGGGCCCGTGGTTGTTTCCTCGTAGGTTTTTACCACGTCAAAACATCGAACTGTTGATGTTTGATCTGGTTGTGTGAATGGTTACTGAAGTTTTTTGTCCTTTACTGGAATACATGTGTTGTCAAACAAATTCCACGTCATCAAATACAAGAAAAATAAATTCAAAGAATATGGTGGATGTGTCCCCTATATTCTTGGCTAAGGAAGAGAGAGTAGTGATGTGAACCCCTAGTGAAAATCCATCACCCAACTTGCTTTATTTTGGGACACTCTACCAAAATCGAGAATTAGTTTCAAATCGAAGAGGAAAAAAGAAAGAAATGAAGTGACATCAAGGGATCGACATTTTGGGAGATGAATAGTGTTTGAGACTATCTATTTTTGGGTCTAGTCGGTTCAAGATTAAGATTGTATTGAATATCTATAGTTGAGCTTAACACATAGTTTTTGTAATGTTTCTATAGGATTCATCCCTCTATTTTTTAGTCAGTTCTTCTTCAGTTATTTGTAAAAGTTATTAATTTTGATTATGACTTTTTCTTTAGTCATTAAAGTTGCATGGAAAGACTTTTGTTCTCAGACGTGTAAATAAAATATCAAAACTTGATTTATATATTTTGTTTGTCAGAATAATTGCTTGATGTATTACAACAAATTGTATGCAATATCATTCTATGCGTCACTGTGTTGATTTTCTTATATGATTTATATTTTTGTCACTTCAACTTTTAACAATTTTCCGAAGTTTCATAAGTCTAAATAGAGGCCACACAAGACAGTGGCCATTGTGTCTGAAGCAATCAACAAAAACCATTCTAATGAATTGCAGTTCACAGGTTCAAGGGAACCTTCGCATAAAATGTTGGTAACTCCTAAGGGAACTTTTGGTGGGTATCTATACAAATATTCTTTGTAATATCTCCAAGGATGAGCCCCAATTGTATTTATGAATTGTAACATGTTTTGTAGGCTGGTGAGCCAAGCAATTATAAGTTGATAGGCTTAATTTTTTATTAGACCAGAGAGCCTAGGTGTTAAAGGACAGGAGCATGTTTTTACATGTAAATATTCATATTATTAATATAAAAACATCGTTGTGTGTAGACTGACCACGAAGAAAGAGTATGGGGGACTAAGCTCCACTAGGCTGGGTAAGGGAGAGGGGGATGAGAGGCTAGAAATAGGGACTAAGATTAATAGCTTAAGTTCAAGAATAATTTATTATTATTCTAAATGTTGATAGAAGGATATGATCATATCCTAAGTTCCTTTGGAAAGACGGAATGACTTCCAAATGGAAAGGAACTATCTTCATGAGCGACAGGTGTCATCTCAAGAAGATGCAGTTTTAAGTGGGAAATCTTGATGTTTGGAGGGGGGAAATCACAGAGGTTGGAGGACACACAGTTGGCTCTCACACTCTCACCATTCTAACCATTCTCTGACCAATCGGCTAACTCTATCCTGGCAAGTTCACTCACGCAATGAGAAAGCACGTAGCCAACCATTTCTCCATTGTTGAACCCGTGGCCATTGTGAACCTCTATAACATGTGTGCACTGGTATTTTGCAGATCTGTACTCTGCCTTACTCGAGTTCTGTTGCTACCTCCACCCTTGCCCATTTGTCTTAGGATATGTATAGAAGATACAAGTTTTCAAGCATGTGGTTTGCAAAGGCGGGTTGTCAAGCCCGTAGATTGAAGAGGCAGGTTGTTAGGCATGTGAGAAACTCTCTCCAGGTGAGAGAGTGTGTTAAGGAATTGAATTCTCCTAAAGGGAGTCTAGTAACAGCTACAGAGCTCTAAGAGTTCATGTCTAACCTATTGTTGAATCCCCGGAAGGGAGGTGGAGCAGTCGATGAACTGTGTGACAGTGAAGGTGTATACTCCCAGGGTGGGACAGGAATGTGGGGAATGAGAGTCTGTGAGCAGTGGGTGTAAGTGGCTCCTGAGACAATCCTTCATGTTGAACTATGTGACATTCCTATTAGCCTTTCCAAGCCTAGGAATCCCTTGCTCGGTGGAGTTTAGTCCTAGCTCGGGGGTGACCCACTGCTGAGAGTGATGAGCAGTGTGGTCTAAGGATGGGAGGTTTGTGTAAGGTCTGCACGCATTCGATGGTCTTCACAATCCAAAGATAAGTAGAAATTTTGTGTTAAATGATGTATGTTGTGCATGTCTTTGACTCTTACAATGTTATCATGTGATTTCGTTTCATGTATGATTTACGGTCAATTTTGCATGAGGTCGTATTGTAGTAGTATATTTTATTGCATTTTTTTTATTAGAAATGCATGTAATATGTATGTACTCCGGGATGAACAATGAACCTGCTATAAGAGCTTAGCGGTCTGTTGGTGGTTGGGGATGTTACAAATTGGTATCATATCTAAGAGAGATGTCCAAGAAGTGGCGTTGCCCGGCCTGTTTGTGGTTGGGGACATTACATTCTTGTTTGCAATTACAGTGTGCTACTTCCATATAAGCCATGTCAATTTATTTTCCTTCTTGTTTTTTATGCTAGCATTTAGTATTGTTATAAGTGTGAATTTTTTTGGTTTTAAATTATACACAAATTACTTGGACTTTATTTTCAAATGCTTGAAAAAAGGCATTGGATATATTTGAAGATGAGGTATATTTTTTATATTTGATTATTCGATGTGATAAAAAAAAATTGTGTTTTTGTTGTAACTTGTAGAGATTTATCTCTAAGTGATTTGAAAAATAGTTATATGTTAAATGTCAAAGGAATATCGAGATGGTATTGATGAATTCATAGATTTTTCTACAAGGCATTCAGAGGATAAGAAAACCACAAGATGCCTTGTAAAAATGCCATATTGTTGTAGTGTTAACATTTGAGGAAGTACATGACCACTTGATGAATCATGGTATCATGAGTTCAAACAAAATTTGGTTTTTCCATGGAGAGAGGGTTCCTATAAATCAAGTATGATCACAATACATTATTGAATCCAAGTATCATTTCCATGTAAATAATACTAATACAAAAATTTGATTTATGTACAAGTAATATATTATAGTAAAATATGATTTGTTTGTTTAATCTCCTCCAACAAATATATTTAACAAGGGAAAGAAATCACATTCAAATGATATGCATGGATTATCTCGAGAAATTTTGTGTTAGTAGTATGCAAATGAAATGAAAGTGCTTACAACTTTATGTATACAATGTTGTTTGATGGTCAAATATATTTAAAAATACACATTTTCAATCTACAAAAGTTTTCTATATGGACAATATTGATGTTTCCAATATTAATTTTCTTTACATTATATTTTATGATATCCCAATGAGAGGGTGATGAACACATTATCAAACATAAGCATGGTAAAAAAATTATGATTATCCGGCATTACTTACAAATGATATTGAAATTCTTGATAATCACAATGATGATGGTGAAACCATGGTTGTTGATCATATGGTTCAAATGGTTAATGATGTTTATTAGTGTTTTAGTGAAAATATATATGTGAATTATGAAAATGGCCAAGCAGCACCAATGTAGGGATGAATGATATTAATCAATATCAGAGGTTAATTGAAGATGCCAAGAGACCATTGTACCTAGGTTGCACTAGTTTTACATGGCCCTTAGTCACTATGAAATTGTACAACCTTTAAGTGAAAAATGGATGGTATGACACAAGTCTTACCCAATTGTTGAAGCTGCAAAGGGAAATGCTTCCTAAATAAAATAGACTTCCAAATTCTACATATGTTGCAGAAATGTTGATTAAATCATTGGGTTTGGACTATGAAATGATATGTGCTTTACAAAATGATTGTGTTTTGTATCAAAAAAAATTTGAAAGTAAATATGAATTCCCAACATATGGTAAATATAGATGGAAGGTTGATGCTCTTTCTAGAAAGGTGCATAAATATGTCTTGTCAAACGTGATAAGGTATTTCTCCATAGTACCAAGGTTGAAAATAATGTATAGGTATGATTTTGAACTCTTTAATTCCATTGTAGAATGCACCTTCATGTACTACCAACCTACTCATATATCATATTCTTTATTCTTCTTAAGTATTGTAATGGATATATTACAATTCCTTTTTTTGTTATATCTCTACACACATCTCATAGAAAATGAAGTGGCATCAAGAGAATGCAAGTGATAAAGGAATAATGCATCACCTAGTTGATAGCTTGGCATGGAAGACTATATAGTATACATACTACATGGCCTTATTTTTTGAATGATGCTCACAATGTGTGACTTGCAATGGAAGTAGATGGATTTAATCCTTTTGGAGGACTTGAGTAGTGTATATAGTGCTTGGATAGTAGTACTAATCACATATAACTTTCCATAATCATTATGCATGAAAATGAACTTTTACATGTTGGATTCAGAAACTACTATTATGCCACATTTAAGATGTAATGCATGTTCGACAACACAGGTATTCCAACAGAGGACGAACACCTTCAGTAACCACTCACATAACAAGATCAAAGATCAACACACCGATGTTTTCACGTGGTAAAACCCCTACGGGGAAACATCCACGGCCCCAGCCAACGCGTCCACTCTCACATAACAAGATCAAAGATCAACACACCGATGTTTTCATCGTAAACCCCTACCGGGAAACATCCACCGCCCCAGCCAATGCAATTCACTTGGAGCAGCTTTATTAATGCAAAGAAAAAGATTATTGCAGAGATTTTACAAGAGAGTTTCATTCCATCATCGGTAAATGACCCTCCATGCCTTTTTTAAATAGAGATCATGGACCAATCGGGTGTTAAGCCACTCATCAATGGTCGTTAAGATCGAGGGAGAGGAACTCGTCGGATCACTCTATGTCGGAACATATCATGACCGCTGGATTTCCTAACTACAAATGCATTACTATCGTATTACCAGAAACACACTTTTACCTAACGACATATTAGAACAAGTAGATTCAACTAACTCCTAAGTGTCTAAATATCCCAACATCCCCTTAAGAACAACTTGGATAGGATTGAAGGATTTTACAATAATGACACAATAGGGAGAAGGGAAGGAGGCATTAGAGCCTATCCCCCTTAATGACAAATTCATGAAATCCTAACATAGATACAAGTTTGGAAAACTTCGCTTCAGACAAAGACTTTGTGAAAATGTGCAACTCTTGATCTTCTCAGAGGGAAAAGAGCACTTCAATAACTCTGTCATGAATAAGCTTCATGAAGTGCATGTGTAGATCGCTGTGTTTGCTAATACCGATGTTGAACTCCGGTCTTTGCGAGCTTACGGCACTTTGATTGTCACACCAAAGGTCGGTATGATGTTGCTGCTGGAATCCAACTCTGAAAGGATCTCATTAGCCACTGTATTTCTCGACTTGCATTTACCGCTACTCTGCGACCGCTTCAATAAGAGTGTAATAGCCCGTTGTTTTCATGTGTCTGCGACAGTCCCTCAACCAAGGTCAAAACATAACCTCGGCAGAGACTTCCATCATCTGGTCACCTAATCAACTCTGAAACTAACTAATAAGGAGTCCCCTCAACTCCAGAATGCATCCCAACCTAACAAGCATCTTCATCAACATAGCTGGCATCCTTAGCTTCTTTCCAATGACTTTCATGGGTGTTTGCATATATCTGGAAACAAGACCAACAAAAAAGGAAAGATCGGGGATCTGCATGATTCAAGCATAAGAGGCTACCAACTAACCGACGCATGGTGGCATCAACTTCGAGAAGTACAGGTGGCGTAAAAGCTTGACTCCAGATTGGAAGGGAGAAGGGATGGTTTACAATCCGCTGTGAAAAGTTTACCTAAGAAGGTCACAAGCATACTTAGACCTGAAAGAAAAAATTCATTCATTAGTTTGCAAAACTTGGAGGCCAAGGGAATAATGAAAATAGCCAAAGTCCGCTATTTCAAATTTATTCTTTAAGGTTGGTTTTCACATGGTTTAAAAGTTTTGAGTCACTACCAATAAGGATAAGGTCATCAACCATAAAGGACAAGGATGATGATGATGGTTTCTACTTCTTGGTATAGACATTAGACCTAATGGCATCTAGAGAATCCAAGCAGCAATAAGAAGTTCATCCATTTTGCATACCATCGGAGCTTCTGCTTGAGACCATAAAGAGATTTCTTTGAGGCGACAAACAAGGCTAGAGTCATTCTCGACATAACTAGGAGGTTGTTCCATGTAGATTCTTCTTCAAAATCACCATGCAAGAGCAGATTTAACATCCATCCGATGGACCTCCCATTTATGTGAGGCGCTAGCGGGCAAGAACAAGGCTGATCAATTCATTTTCGCCATGGGCAAAGGTTTCATTATAGTCAATGCCTTCAACTTGGGGAAAATCCTTTGGCAACTAATCGAACCTCGTGTCTTTCAACACTTCCAACTAACTATGCGTCAGATGGAAGTGTTGAAAGACCCATTTGCATCTAACAAGTTTTCTTCCTTTGAAGAGGTGATAAGATCCCAAGTATCGCTTTCCATTAAAAGAACAATACTCTAATTCATTGTTGTATCCCAATAAAGATGACCTAAAGCTTCTGCAAATGTCTCGAGATCACGAGTTTCAAACTTGAGCTAAAAAGAGAAGAGGCTCACTGAACTGAACGCGGTCCTACACTGATCTGAAGGATCACTAAAAAAGATCACCACCGCCGCGGTTGAACGGACCCATCTTAGGAAGCGGTGGAACTGGTGCTTGTTCAAAGTTCAAAGGAACTATCCGAGGAAGCTGGTCAAGAGCGGTTATGGATTTTCATCTCACTATCATCATCCGAAGAAGAACTGGACAGAAATGTAAGAAGGCAATTAACCGCCAAAGATGGCTCACAGTCAAGAAGGCACACCACGAATTAGGCTCGCAGTCGGAAGGCACACCCGGCCGACTAGGCTCGCAGCCAAGAGATTTTCATCAAATTTAACATCTCTTCTAAGAATAATTTCATTGATAATGTGGGTCAAGAAGTCTATAACCTTTGACATCTTCTCGTAATAACCAAAAAATATACACTTCACACTTTTAGGATGCAATGCTTTCCCGCTTCTCGTCTAGAATGTGAGCCCATGCTACACCGCCAAACACCTTTAAGTGACTTACATCCGTTTAATTTTAGTCCAAGCTTCTCCGTAAGTTATATTTTTAAGAGCCTTGTGGGAGTGCGATTGAATATGCAATTTGCACAATTGATTGCTTCTACCACATCAGGACTTAATCCCTTAGATTGATCATACAATTAGCCATTTCTTTTAATGTGTGGTTCTTCTCCTCAAGAACACCATCTTGTTGTGGTGTATATGAAACAACATGTTGCATTTGGATGCCCTTTGTAGTGCAAGAACTTGTAAAATTATTGTTCACATATTCGCTTCCATTATTTGTTCTTAACCTTGAATTTGATGTCCATTGTTTTTCTACAAGGGCCTTGTGGTGGTGGCCAAAAGTTCACTCTTGAGTTTTAAGAAGTAAACCTGGCACGCCCTGAAAAGTCATCAACGAAAGTTAAGAAATACTTACAATCTTAAAAGTTAAGGAGAGGAAAGAGGACCACACAAATCAATCGCGGAACAAGCCGCAAAGGACTGGTGGCGCAAGCCAAGAGGCACGCTATCGTCGTCTCCGGCTGATGTTCACGAGAACATTAATCGCACACACACCATCTCCGCAGATGGAAACAAGAGGAAGACTAGTCACCACCGCTTCATTACATAGTTGTTGTAATGAGTTTATAGTTTAGATGACCAAACCGCTCATGACAAAGCTTGCTCAAGTCATCGCCATGAGCAACAAAATCGATGAAAAAGATGATGACCCAAAGTTGCCAAACTCGTACAACCTAGTAATATCATCACAATTCCATTTGCAAGAACATGATTAAGATCTTTAGATCCTTGATTACAACTTGGTGAGGTGAAATCGCTATGGTTTTACCTTCACCTAAACGAGTGCGGATTTGATATGTTGATAGAAGGTTACAGGAAATACTCCGAACACATAATACATCATTGAAATGACCATTTTGTTCCTGAATTGTTCCGCATCCTACAACACTAAGAGATTCATCATCACCAACAAATATTTCCTTGGTGTTACATTCATTTAGACCGTAAATATGGCTTTTATCCTTACATATGATAAGATGCTCCCAATCAATAAGCCACCTAATGTAAGAAGAAGTAGTAGTAGAAGGTGTATTGGCTGAAACCAAAATCGAAAAGTGCATGTCCATGAGAAGAAGAAGAAGAGGAATCAATACCGGGATACAGCTTCATCGCCGCTTCTAAGGTCACGCATCTTCTTGAAACATCCGACTCATCATGACCTCATCTTTATTACAAAAGTTGCAATGTTTGTTAGTATTCTTTTATATTTTGATCATTTAATCATATCACCAAGTAGGAACCGGAGCTATCCGAGCTGGTTTGGGAACTCTTTAGGTTGTTGGTGTTGTTGCAGGGATGTTTCTTCTTGGGATACTTTGGTTTATCTTCGTTGGGCAACTAAGGCTTTGTTTGAGGTACCAAGTAAAGTGTTGATCACTCCAAGTTGTAGAAGCTTATCTTCCTCTCTAATCAAGGAAGTACAAAGGACTCAAGAGTGGGATCTACATTAAGCTTTCCCTAGAGCCTCTTCATGGAATAAAAGGTAGATATAAACAAAGAATATCCAATTACCTAGCTTTAGAAAGAATAAGATATATGCAACGCCTTTTCCTTCATTTTATCTTACATTCTTCACATAAAGTCCAGTGTTTTTAAACTTAGATAGATAGTCTCCAAGGCAAGAAAAATCACTTGACCCAAGGTCAAGATTTGATTTTCTAACTTTGTGCTCAATAATATTGAGTTTACCAAACACGATTCAATCTTGTCCCAAGCTTATCGTAATAATAATTCCTTGAAGATGGTACCTTAGATCGCGAGAGATGGACATTCCAATTAGTCCACGTATTTCGGCCATTCCTATTATCCCATTTGGTTTTCTTTATCATCATCAGTGGGTTGTTTCCCTTTCCATGGTGATCCATACAAGTCTTTACCTCTTAATAAATCTTCCATATGGGATTCCATTGGAAGTAGTTGTCACTGGGTAAGCATGACAGCACTTGTAGAAGCCATATCAAATAAGTAGATAATACGATTTAAAAACCAAAAACCAATGATCCGGATGGAAAGATCTTGAAAATTTAAGCAGTTTTAAAAAAATCCGCACTCCAGTGGACTGATGTGAGAGTTATGCCATTTTTAAAAAAATGCATAAACGATAAACAAATAACCACGCGACAAGTAAGTTACTTATGAAGTGACCCACTTTTATAAAGAGAAGTGGGATCACTTTTACAATGAAGTTACTTTATAAATTAAAAGTTGTAATGCAAAAATAAATAAATAACTCCAAAATAATATAAAGCTACTTTATAGTGATTCACTTTTTATACTTGAAGTGAAATGCACTTTACAATTTTAGCATGAACTTTTTTCAAAAAGTAACAAAAGAGAGACTTGAACTCAAGACCTCTTACTCTTTAATAAGGCAAGTTTTAACCAATTGATCTAGAAAAACATATTGTACCGTTCAGAGAAGAGGGTTGTTGCTGTTGTTGTTGTTGTTGACGGCCTTGAGAGCATGTGCTCCAAAAAAACTTTTCAATAATAAGAAAAAAATTTCACTTCTCGATGACAACAAGGGTTAGATCTCGCTAGCTTTCTTTACCCTAAGATGCACATTTTCCTATCCGAGTCTGATTTGCCGAGATCGCATTGGCAATGTGGCAAAGAGCATAATGCAGATTCAAAGAGTAGCAAGTCCGGAAAAAATAAAACAAAAATAAAACTTTGCAAAATTTTAAAATGCGTATTCAGATTTTATACCGATTCTCGACCGGCTGTAATGGTCGTGTATTGGGGAAACGGAAACCTTTTCGAATGAAACTAAAAGTGTTCCTAAATTAAAAGAGTGCTCCGGACGCAATATAACAGTCCTCTCAGCCTAAAAAAGTACGGAAATGCTAATAAAATGGAATGAGGCAATCCTCGCTTCAATGATCTTGATCTACAACAGAGCTGGGTCTTCAAACGTGTTCGATACCATGTTCAACCAAACACGTATTCCAACAGAGGATCTAACACCTTCAAGAACCACTCACATAACGAGATCAAAGATCAACACAATCGATGTTTCATCGCGGTAAACCCCTACTTGAAACATCCACGGCCCCAGCCTATGCGGCCACTTGGAGTAGTTTTATTAATGCAAAGAAAAGATTACGAGATTTTACAAGAGATTTTCTCACAATCGGACATCGAAAATGACCCTCCATGCCTTTAAATAGAGATCATGTACCAACCGGCAAGTTGCTCACTCTGATCAATGGTCGCTATGATCTAGGAGAAAGGAATCATTTCCATCAATGGCATGTCTGGGAACATATCGCGGACTGGCCGGATTATCCTCTAACTACAAATGCATACTAATGCATACTAAAGAAACACACTTTTACCTAACGACATATTAGAACAAGTAGATCTTAACTAACTCCTAAGTGTCTAAATATCCTAACAATGCATGTAAAAAAAAATGTATGTGAAAGAATTTTTGGAACCCTTCTGGATATAAAAGGAAAATTAAGGAAAATTAAAGGATGGAAAAAATTCTTGTTGTGACTTACAACAATTGGGTATAAGGAGGTCACTACGACCACAAGATAAAAGGAAAAACTATTTCTTCCTCTTACACCCCACACTCTTTCAAAAAAAGAGAAATAGACACTTTGTGGTGTTCTTTCCGCATTGAAAGTGTATGATGGTTATAGTTAAAATCCTATGATATATATATATACACGAGGAAGAGCTTAAATTTCATGGTATGAAAGTACATGATTTCATGTTATCATGCAACAAAACATTTTTTCAATAGTTTTCCATGTACTACCAAAAGTAATCTGAAACACCATTTGTAGGATTCACTTCATTTATAGGTGAATTGTAGAAAAAATGATGGATCTATTAGATGTTGAAAACTTATAAGGTGATGTCATGGAGACATTGTGATTGCTTGAAAAATATTTTCCCCCATCATTCTTTTATATTGTGATACATTTGATTATACCCTTGGTATAAGAGCTATGGTTTTCTTTTATATAGTGATATATTTGACTATACACTTGGTATAAGAGTTATGGTTTTGTGGCACAATCACATATCAATGGATGTACATTTTTGAAAGGTCAGTGAAATTTTACTATTTGTACTTAAGTCCACATAAATAACAACATATTATGCTCAGGATATAGTACATCACTAGAAAATTGATCTAGGTGGATATTGGTGGCCACCCACTTATTTCAACTGGCTCTTCTTGACAATTTTAGTTCATCGCGTTCTTTTGTACTTATTTGTAATGGTGGGTTCTACACTTTCAGGGTTGTTTGAAGCCCCGCACATATTCCAAGTGGATATTGGTGACCTCCCACCTAATCCAACTGACTTATTTTGTATGTTTTAATGTCAGCACATCGTGTTGTACTTCCAGGGCCATTTTGGGGTCGTTAACAATGTTTTTTTGGATCGCCACAATCAAATGTAGACAGAGTCAAAGTTTGATGGTGTAATGTGTATTTCTCTAAAATACCTTTCCGACAGGCTATCACGCACCTAAAACGGAGGTCGTATGCAAAAGTTACAACCCCGGGAAGTTGAGGTACCAACTTACCCATAGAGACCCACATAACTTTTGGTGTTTCACCTCCTAGGGTTAGGTTTTTGGATGTCTAGGGTTTTGGCATTCATGAGTAATATCAAAAATGCCTCTGGAGCCTCATTATAATCATTCTGCTTAAACAGATGTGTGTAGCAGCCATGTCTCTTCTCATAGATAGCTACCACCATTCGAGCAAGTGTTTCAATTCTGCATTTTGACAGTTTCAACCTATTTCATTTATTCAATAAAAGATATTGTTCACTGGATATCTAGGTTGTTCTTCATATCTCTGTGTTTATTGTATTCAATCTGTTAATCTGTTCGTTCCGCTCCTAAATTTGGATCACAAATGTTTATTCATACTTTTGATTTGAATTCAAGTTTGTGTATTTTTTCTTTATTAACATTAAAGTTTTCAAAAGTTATGTGAAGAATAGGAATAGGCCTGAAGGGTGCATGGTTGAAAACTACATTGTGGAGGAATCCATCAAATTATGTGTTGGATATGTCGAACATATGCAATATACTATAAGCATGCTTAGTAAAAATGAGGTATGGGATGATGAAGAGGGAGAGGTTGGTCATTATGGGAAGGCATTATCTAATGGAACTTCTATTGAATTGGATGATCCCATTTTGTTACAATCCCATGCCTAGTAGAAATGAGGTATGGGATGATAAAGAGGGAGAGGTTGGTCATTATGTGAAGGCATTATCTAGTGGAACTTCTATTGAATTGGATGATCCCATTTTGTTACAATCCCATAGGTGGGTATTGAAAAACACATATGAAGTTCAACCTTGGAAGAGTAAGTTATAAGAATGATCTTATTTTAAATTCATTGAACAAGACTATTATGATATAGTTTTAAATTACAAGGTTTTCTAATGACATTTAATAATTTACATGTGTAAGGAAAAGAAACCATGTATGATACCCTTAAATGGTTGGCACGTGGTCCAAGGAAATATGCAACCAAGTATGAGGGATACTTAATTAATGGGTGCATATTTCATATTAAAATCATGGAGAATGTTAGAGCCACCTAAAATAATGGTTTGTCCATAGATGCACAGACTTTAACGAGATCAAGTGCAAAAGACAAAATCCTTGTACGTCAAATGACAACATATTTTGGAGTGTGATTAAATAAATAATAATATTGGACTGCTATTGCATGGAGTATCCCTTGTTCAAATGTTATTGGGTAGATTTACATAAGAAGAACAAAATGAAAATTGATGAACTTAGTTTCACAATGGTGAATATGAAGGGATACTTAAGTAATTACAAAATGTAATATGATCCTTTATTCTAGTATCACAAGCAAAACAAGTATTCTATATACACGATCCTGTAGAGAATGATCGGTATGCATTTCTCACATTCCCTCCAAAGGGATTGAGAAATAGTAATATATGTGAATTAGAATACACAGATCTATCAAGCATTGTAAACTTTAAAGGGACAAAATACAAAGATAATGAAGTTATAATTGATGGTGACATGGATTATGTTTGACAAGATTGTGAAGAAACATGGTCGGATGCTAATAAATAAGTAGTATTCATGATTTAATTATCTATTCTCATGTAGTTTTTATCCATGAAAATTAAAATTTCATTTTCATAATCTTAATTGTTTCAATCGTATCTATATTAAATAATAAACTATATTATTTACTTGAAATGAATTTTTAAACTTTAAAAAAATATACATATTGAAAAAAAAATTGACATAAATTTTATATATTCTCACAAGGCCACCCCCATGTCCTTCCAATTTTTACTTATATGAAGACAAAAGTACTAAAGATCATGTTCGAGGAAAGTCGTGTTATGGCTCGATTTTTGTTCTCATTATGGTACTCATGGCTTATGATATGATTTTGTTTTCTATTTGTTATTCTTATAGCTGTAAAATGTTTATTCAAAGCACTTTATAGTTGGTAGTTTTAAACTACTCTGAGTTTTACCCTTTTGTGGGAGATAGTGGCAATTTTGTATAATTTAGAAATGCTCTTTTTCTATGTTGATAGCTAGTTGTTCCTTAGTGATTGTTCTTAGGAGTTTTGTTTATCCTCTTACTTTTAAGTGCATAAGCACATTATGAATGTGATTTTCATTTTTCTTGAATACATGTTTAAGATTTTTTAATTATATATATTAAATTCAAATCTAATTTATTTATCATTATCTCCAATTATAGGAGTGGTTATAAACTACCCTTGTCACTTAAAGGGTGGTTAATAACCATCTTGATAATTAGATATAAAGGTTGCCATTATACATGGTTTTAATGGTCATTGTCATTATAAACCAACCATGTAAGAGATTTAAATATAGTTTTGTACTATTTATATAAGTTTCTATAAGGGTCATTTTTATTGTCACTTAAAGGATGGTTAATAACCACCTTGGTAATTTGATGTAAGAGATTTAAATATAGTTTTCCACTATCTATATAAGTTTCTATAAGGGTCATTCTTATTGTCACTTAAAGGATGGTTAATAATCACCTTGGTAATTTGATGTAAAAGTTGCCACTATACATGGTTTTAATGGTCATTGTAAACCAACCATGTAAGAGATTTAAATATAGTTTTCCATTACCTATATAAGTTTCTATAAGGGTCATTTCAAAACACCCTCGTATGTTTCTATAAAGGGCTTCCACTCACCCTCATAAGTTTCTAAAGGGGGGTTTATGCCCTTGTAATATTTCTATCAAGGGGGTTTCAAAGCACCTTCATACGTTACTATGAGGGAGGTTTTATGTTGTCCTCATAAATAGCTAGGAGGGGAGCTTCAAACCTTCTTTGTAGCTTACTATAAGGGGGTTGTTTCAAACCACCCTTATAAGACACTATGAGGGGGGTTTAAAACCACCCATGTACATTTGTTATGCATCAAACACCTAAATAGAATAAAAATAGAAAAATAATTAACTCCGCGCCTTAAGAATGAGAGAGAAGAATGAATGAGAAGCCTCTTCAGGGGGGGCAACCTCCTTTTACAATTTAACAAATACACAAGACGAGACAATATCTAAAACTAGATCTCCTTGGTGTATATAGGAGACAAAGGGTATAATCATGATTAAAGGGTCTAGTTGACCAATAAGGAAAACACTAATATAACAATATAAATGTAATACATTAATATCTATGGATTAACATGCTCACCCCCTTCAAATAAGTGTTTCTCTCAAAATTGATTAGATGTGGATGTTTTTGTTATTGATTAGTTGTGGATGTTTATGATAATATCAAGTTATTACATTTATGGTTTTTTTTCCCAGGTTACAAAGCCTAGGGAAAATCCCCTAGTACTTCCCCTCATTTTGAGGATGGTACCCAAGGTAAACCCTAGAATCTTCAGGGTACAAGGCCAATCAACAATAGGGCTCTCAAAGCCATTACAATAATATAATTGTTATGAGCTCAACATGTCATTTGTGGGAATTGAACCCAAGTGGGGAGGATAATAATCATTCCTCCCAACTACCCAAGCTAAACCCAATTGACAATTACATTTCTATTGTTATATTAGTGTTGTCTTTATTAGTCAGTTAGGCCCTTTAATGGCTAGCTAGACTAATAAAGACAACGCTAATATAACAATAGAAAGGTAATAACTCAATATTTAGGGAATAACAACCTTTCTATAGGGGAGGGTTCAAACCACCCCTGTAACATGTTATTTGGGGGGTTTCAAATCACCCCCATACCTTGATATGAGGGGGGTTTTAAACTTCCCCCAAAAGTTTCTATGAGGGGGGGTTTCAAACTGCACCCATACATTGTTATGTGGGGGGTTTCAAAATACCACCATAAGTTGTTATGAGGAGGGTTTCAAACCATAAGTTGTTATGAGGAGGGTTTCAAAATACCTTTCTATGAGGGAGGTTTTAAATTTCCCCCATAAGCTTTCATAAAAGGGGTTTCAAACTACGTTCATACATTGTTATGAGAGGGGTTATAGACTACCCTCGTACATTGTTATGAGTGAGGTTACAAACTATCCTCATACATTGCCATGACGAGGCTTCAAAACCATCCATGTAAGATGATTTGAGGGGGGTTATAAACGACCCACGTAAGTTTCTATGGGGTGGTTTAGACCACCCCCATATGTTCCTATAAGGGGGTTTTAGACTACCCACATAGGTTGCTATGAGGGGGGTTTTAGACTACCCCCATGCGTTGCTATGAGGATTTTTTTAAACCACTACCATACATTTCTATGAAGGCAGTTTATGTACAACCATTGTTAATAGTTATCTTTCCTATTGGGGGAGTTAAAACTATCTTTAATGGTTACGTTTTTGGAGAGGGTTCACCATTACCACCTTCAAAGAAACATTTAAGAGCGTTTCAAAATTCATCTTAAATTATCATCTAAAGGTTTAATTTTTAATATCAATATTTTTAGAGGAGGTTTTTGTAAAAACCACCTTCAATTCTCAAATTATCCTTAATTCCCACTTTTAGGGATGGAAAACAATTGCCCCTATAGAGCTAAAATGTAGTAGTGGATTATAAATGGCACCAAAAAAAAATATTTTTATAATGATAAAACAATGGTATAATTATTAAAAAAATATCATTGTGAAGATGTGAATAATACATAAATCAATTGTGCGTCAATCTTGTTATACCTACAAGGTGCCTCTGATATTAAAAAAATTGTAAAAGATTTGAAACTATGGTAAATAATGTGATTGTAATATAAAATTTGTGTAAAAGATTTGAAACTATAGTAAATAATGTGATTGACAACTTTTACTCTTATATCTTATGTGTATAATATTTTATATGATTAATAAAAACATTTGTTTTGTGTGTTTGGTTATGTTTGATAATAAGATATTGCAAAAGAAGTGAAACAATGATAAATAATGTGATTGGTATCTTTATTATTATTTTTTCTTTATAATATATAATGGTTTTTTATAAATAATATAAATTAATATAAATGTTGTTTTGTGAAATTGTTAATATTGAAAATCAATATTTTAATGATTTAATATTAAATCAAGTAAAAAAATTATGTAAATTGTATTTTGTTATCTTTAAAGTTGGTTCAAAAATTTATTTATTATTGAAAAATAAATTTATCAAAAACATTAAATATGTGTATTTTCAATTTATTTTTTTAAATTTATTTTAAATTATTAATTTTAAAATTTTAAAATTCTATTTTACATTTAAGAAATGTTTATTTTGACTTGTCTCAAAAAGTAAAAAATAAACTAAACTTAATGATATTAGATATTATTTTTGGGATTAACTGCGTAGTGTAAGTCATTAATCTATGACCCATATTCATGAGTTAGTCTCAACTGACCAATAAACTAAACTTAATGATATTAGGCAACCTGCCATCTCATTAATTTAGTTGAAATACTAAATATCTACATGGATTGAACTCGGGTAACAATAATACAAGTATATTTAAGTGTTTGGGAAATATCAACATTTTGTTCACGCGGGAAAAAAAGGTTCCACTGCTTTTCTATTATGAATCAAGTGAAACTTTCTATTACATGTGGATCATAAGTGTAATGATATCTTTGAATTCAAAATAGGACTCTAGAGAGTTCTTTTTCTATCCCAAATTTCATCAAGAAGTAAAATATCCACATAATACATATTATGACGAATTCAAAAATATCAAAAAAAGGTCAACTATAGTGTTTCATCTTAGAAGATATAGAATTTATCTGCAGAGATAGTAGATCCTTCGACAAGTTATTCATAATAGAGCCAGTCAATATTTTTCTTTAAACCCTTCTTTGATAAGATGTCATCTTCTTTGTTGTACTGCATGTGAATATGCATAAATTTGATAGATTCAAATTGGTCCTTTAATCTCCCTATCTTGTCCTTCCAGGAATTGAGATATAGCAAATTCAAATTGAATCTCCAGCAACCATCATCTTTTTAATGGAAAGTCTAGAAGAAAGTAATAATAGTTCCCATAAACCTAGTAGTTCAGCTTTCATATTATTCCCATTGCCTCCTGCAAAATAAGCTTTGACAATGTGGTCTAGAGTGATTTTCAAGTAAATTCAAATGCCACAGACATTGTCAACAACTGCTCCATCAAAAAAACCAAATGGAGTATCATCAAAGAAGATTGGGTTTAAATATATTCAAATATGTCCTCTTCTGAAATATCTGTGTAATCTTTGATTGAAAGGATAATTTTAGTGGCTATCAAAAAGTCATGTCTGTTCCAATTTTCAAATAAAATTTTATTTCTAAATTTCCATATTCCCCAAAGCACCAAGAAGGGAATATGTCTCTTTTTTGGAAATTGTAAGAACTAGAACTTCAATTTTTCCTCTATAGAGGAACAATTCCAGTCTCCCATAATCTTTAGAGATTTCATAACTTCAAACCATATATTTTGTGTTGTGAGACAATCCACAAAAAGATGTGTTGTTGATTCTTCATCTCTTAAACAAAGACTGCAAACTGATGGTCCTATACCTCCTCTTTTTTTGTAATTCACACCAAAAAGAATGCAATCCTTCAAACACAACCACATGAAGCATATAATATTGAATGGTATATTAACTTTCTAGACAGCTTTGTACCACCATCTTCTTTCATCCATAAGAATTAAGAAAGAAATGGATTGATAAGCTAAGTTTGTTGTAACATCGCCAGTCGACCTGTTCCATGACCAAACAACCTTATCGCTTGTATTATTTAATTGAATACCACTTCTCTTTAAGATTGTAATAAATTCATCCCATTTAGTTTTCATCTCACATGTCATTCCAAGCTGAATTGACTCGTACCACCTTTGGTTTGATCCAGTTTCGACTGGGATAACTTCTTGTGCTATAGAAAAAATATTTAAATTATTTAAGTATTGGATTAGTGGACCTGGCAATTTAAAAGAAGAATTGCAGCCAATAAAAGGATCAAATCCTAATATAACTCGCTTTCTAGAACCAATCACCCATGCTAGCCATCTTTTGATGATAGGAAAGGAAAACATATAATTTTTCCAGATGATAGAAGCTCCCTGGATTTTTTTATTATCTCTTTGAAGCCAAGAAATTATGTCTATACATTTTAAATATTTCTTGCTTATAATTATATTCCATAGGCCTTTCCCACATAATCCTCTCCAACAAGACTTAGCAACCAAATATTGAGAAAACCAAGAAATATTCTTAATGCCCCATCCTTCATAATCCTTTGGCCTAGCAATATTTTTCCATTTTGTTAAGTGGTATCCTGTGCATTTTTTCCATCCTTTCCAGATGAAGTTTGAAATAAGTAGTTGTATTCTATGGAGAATGGAAGAGGGAAGCTTAACAAGACTAAGCCAATAAACATGAATACTCTGAAGAACTGATTTGGCTAAAGTGAGTCTGCTTCCTAAAGAAATCCAACGAAAAGTCCATCTCCCAATCTTCTTTTCGATCTTTTGAATTAACCAAATCCAGTCATTCACCTTATAGTTGTTTGGTTTAAGGGAAAAGCCTAAATATTTCATTCCTTGATCAAGGCTCACAAACTGAATATTAAATGTTGTCATCAGACTTTGCTCCAGTCTTTGGTCTATGTTTTGAACAAGGAAACACAACTTCTGGCAATTTACAACCATCCCAGATGCAAAATAGAAATTATTGAGGATAGATTTAAAATCCATCCAATCTTCAAGCTTACCAGCTCCTAGAATGAGCATGTCATTAACAAAAAAGAGATGAGTAATGTAAGTGCCAGCAACTACTTTAAGTCCCTGAAAAGTTCCTGAATTCAAAGCTTGTTTCAATTGTCTACTTAGACACTCAATGACTAGAAGGAATAATAATGGGGACAGTGGGAAACCTTAACGTAATCCCCGATGGATTTTGAAGAATTAAGTTGGAACTCCATTTACAAGGACTTCCATATTGATAGAAGTGATACAGGCCATGATCCATTACGAAACCATCCAATTTAATCCAATCTCAACTAGCAGTAATCTAAGAAATTGCCAGCTCACTTTATCATAAGCCTTCTTTAAATCCAATTTCAAAATAACTCTGCTTAGTTTCTTCTTTTTTGTGTGTGCAAACATTCCTGTGTAATTCCAACAACATCAAAGATCAACCTGTCCTTGATAAAGCCAAATTGTTTAAAGGAGATGCATGAGGCCAATTTATCTTTGATACAGGAAGGTATAATTTTAGAAATTACTTTATAAACAAAATTGCACAGAGCAATAGGCTTGAAGTCATTGAAAGTGTCTGGCTTGCTAACTTTTGGGATCAGAGCAAAAAAAAGTAGCATTGAGTGCCCCTGGAATATAACTTGTGCACCTAGATTCCTCAACAGCTTTGAGTAAATCCTCTCCCATAATGTCGAAGAAGGTCATAAAAAGTTTCTGAGTCCAACCATCTGAACCAGAAAATTTTTCTTTTGGCATTTTATTGACTGTTTCTTGGGCCTCCTCAATCGTGATAGCTTTACCAATCTCATCATTGTCAGCATCATTAAAGAAGCAAGGAATATACTTGAGTACAATTACTTGGAGAGAAATGCCTTCGGAGTCAGAAGCATTATACTGTGATTTAAAATGTTTATAAGAAGTCTCCTTAATCTCATCTTCAGTTGATTTTTGATTCCCACCCTCATCAGATATGTCCCAAATTGTGTTTTGACATCTTCGTTGTGTGGAAAATTTATGAAAAAATGTAGTGTTTTTATCTCCTTTCATGATCCAAATAACTCGACTCCTGAACCTCCAGGTGGATTCTTTAGTAGAAAGAATTGAATATTTCCTTTGTTTGAGTGATTTCAGCATGTCCAGATCTTCCTGCCCGAAGATCTGAGTAGAACAATTATCAAAAATCTCTACCATTTTAAGTTCTATGTTATTCAACTCTGCATGTAGTTGTTTCTTTTTTTAAATCTGCCATTGAATAACATATTTCTTCAAATTCTTTAATTTGGAGCATAAAAGAAGGATCGAAGAATTATTTACCCAGTTATTCATCTCTTTCCAAGTGGATCTAACCAGTGCAATGAAACCCGGATCTGAAATCCACGAACTATTAAATTTAAAAGGAGGGGAAAATTTCCAGGAAGACATCTCGAATTGTAAACAAATCAGGTTATGATCAGAAATTGTGGAATTAATAACCCACGACCGAATGTTTCTATGGTTACCAAAGATACTTTCATCTAAAATAAAATGATCCAGTCTTTTCGAAATACCAGCGATCCCAGCTCTACTATTCCTCCAAGTTGGAGACAGAAGGGTCGGTTGAACGTCCACTAAACCCAAGTTAAGGAGGATGTTTGAAAAGTACTCAGCAAGAGGATCAACTCAAGACATATTCCCCCACACCTGCCTGGCTGAAAGAGTGAAATTCATATCACCACCAACAATAAGGTTATCCTCTCTCAACAATCTGGAATCTAAAATTTGTTGTCAAGATGCTTCCCTCTCTTTATAAGGGGCATAACAATTGAGAAGTTTCATTGTATCCTCTGAATGCTTAAGTCTTCCTTCCAAGAAAATACATGTAGTTGTGCCAAAACCACAAAAATCAGCATAAGCTGGGTTCCAACCAGTTAAGAGGCCTCTGGAGCGACAATTTGAGTCCAAAGAAACAACGTTCTAGTTCGGGAGACAGTGAAGAAAAAGTGATTTCGCCCTTTCACTATCCACCAAAGTCTCTTGTAGAAAGACAATGTCGGGCTTAACCTGATGCAACAAAGAATTGAGGGAGGATAGTTTAGTGGTTCCCCCAAACCCACAGATGTTGAAGGAGAAAATAATCATAGGGGAACATCGGGGAGCAGTCGGCTTGCTCTAAGGGCCGAAGGTCTGGTGGAGTCAAAGGAAGAGGTATCAATCGAAGGGAAAGGAACAGCAATAGAAGGGTCTAATTTAACAAAACTTGAAAGCCCACCTTCGATTGTTCCAGGAGGGTTTTTAGGGAGGCGTTGTCTAGAATTTTTCCGAACAGTCACATTGGATCGATCAGAAGGAAGAGGAACTCAATTATTAGAAAAATGGAGAGGTATGGGAGATAAGGTTGTGAGCGATTTGGTCAATGGGATCGGTGGGTCCTTTGTAAGGGAAGGGTTAAACGAAATGCTAGGAGGAAGAATAGGTTTAAAAGGAGATTATCATAGGAGGTTAGTCCGGTTCAATAAGACAGGGGGGTCTAAAGGCAAACCAGAAGCACAATTGGAAAGTACATTGGGTTCAACATGATCTGTGTGGGTCAAAAGAGTCAGAGAACTATCCAGAGGGATAAGGTTCTTTGTGTCATCAGGGGAGCTACGAGGAGAGAAGATAAAACCTTGAACATCAGAACTGAAATTAGGACAAAATCCTGAATCATCCAATTTTTTAAATAGAAGATCCCAGAATTCTCCAAAAATCTCTAATACCCAACTTTCATTATTTTTTAAGTAAATTTGTCGGAAGAGATTTTATTAAAGAAAGCGGGAAAGAAAAACTGCATCTTACCAAGGAAGGAGTCATGATCAATAAACTCAAAAATATGGCTACCATCCTTGTTAACAGCCAGCAAAGGTTGTGCAATGTTAACCAAACACTCCATAGAATTTGTACAAGAGGCCTTGAGATGTCCCGTCTGCCAGCAAAGGTGACAGCAAAAGGGTTCCCACTAGAAGTCAACAGTTTGACAAAGGGAGTACTCTTCTATAGTTATATGAATAGAATCTAGAAGACCTTTGTCCAGGTCCAGTTCAACCAAAACCCACGCAAGTCGTTTGTTGTTCCAGCGGAGAGAACGCTCATCAAAATAAATAAACCTCCCGACAGAATTGGCAACCGCTTCAAAAATTTTAACAGACCAAAACTCAACTGGGAAATCTGGTAACAGCATCCAAAAGAACCTCTTATTAAACTTCTCAGAAAGGGGATTGAAACCGAGAACCCATCTCTTAATCATAAGTACTCCTCTGTTAATAATCCATGGAGCGTTCATAATTCTCAACAGATCATCTTCAGAGAGAAAATGAAAAACAATCCAGTGGTTGGATAGGAGACAAAACCTCGGACTGCAACCTAGCAGAGGTTTCCAAAAACCCAATATCCATTCCAACAACTGAGCTTTAGTCATTCTGGAGTAAAAAAACTTGCCAACAAGAGCCTTCTCCGCTAAGCTATAAACCCTATCCATGGAGATATCCTTCCCAAGGACACAACTAGATTCGGAATGTCTGATCTTCCAGCATTTGATCTTGTGATTAGTTCACGCACAATAAACAATGGATATGTTGCATTCGGCGCCTCCAGACTTTTCTGAAGTAAAATGCATTGAGTGGTCTTTTGCTAAAGGGAAAGGGGGAGGAATAACTATGGGAGAAGTAGGAATACGGTGATTAATGTCACCAAGCAGGTGTCGCATGTGTTGAACCATATGAAACCTCTTGTCAATCACGTGATCAGTGGCAGTCAATTTACCACAGCACAGATC
>SNQJ01S0072032.1:0-35601 GCA_010110895.2 Picea sitchensis | reverse complement strand
CTTGGGGAGGACTATCTGTATTGGTTTGAGTTATCTCTTGAACATTGTATAAGCTATTTATGATAAGGAAGTTTTTGTTGGGTTTTCTTCCCCTAGAGGGTTTCCCAGAATAAATGTTGTGTCTCTTGTGAATGTGTATTTCTCAGTTGTTCTTATGATTCTCTTATCTATTGAAATGTAAAGAACTATAATAATGGCATAAACATTAACAGCTCCATTACATAATCATCCAAATATTCCATGTTGCAAACCAGTGTAAAAATTAAAAAAGTTTTTAGGGCTCATGTCCTATTACCCCCTCATATGGCATGAGGGTAATTTTTGTGATCTAAAACATGGCTGGATTTTCAGGATAGCATATAGGGTTGCTGATAAATTGGGGGTACACACCTTCATTCTTTGCTCAGAGATGATGATCAGGCTCGATGATTTATGGATCACCCTCTTGGTATACTTTTTTATTATGGAGCCCGATACCTCGTCATGGTGTTGCATGTCATTGTTGATGGAGCCTCGAGGGTTAGAAGTTTCTGCTCTTGATGCTTTTGTTGATAATTATGAGATGATCTGGTATATCATTGGTGTATGTTGTTTATGGTGCTTGAGCAGTGGAAGGAGTTGTAACTTGGTGATTAAAACCAGCAGAGGAGGAAAATTTGGAAAAGGCCTGAAATTTATTCTTACTGATCTTGAGGCTAATCAAGGTGCTTTACGGTACTATGGACTTAGTTGGAAAGTGTAGCAGAATGAGAAGCATAGTCCTATCCTATCTTCAACCATATTTAGATGCTAGTCTAATAGCATAAACGACACCTCTTGATTAAATATCTTCATACATGTATTGGAAACATGAAACCAACATTAATACATGATGCGAAGACTGGAAATTATGGTGATTTAGAGGTTCTTGTCCCAAATTTCAATACGAGAACAATACCCAATCCATAGAAGTGTAATCAGTTCTAGATCAACACTATGACAGATGAGATACAAGGAAGAATAATCAAAGTAAAACAATGGTTGACAAAAGAATGATTTGATGGCTAGTCTGCTATAGTGATGATCTATTAGATATTTTGTTACAGTGATTTTGATGGATATTCTGTTATAGGGATGAATTGGTGAGGAGATGGACCAACTTGACCTCCTACCTCATGGCCCAATGGATGACTTTATTAGCTTTAATAATTTGAAGGGTTTCTTTGTCAATGGCTTGGCTTTAGTACATATCTAGTTAGAAATTTTATAGGCTGACCTTCTAGTGTGGCAGAAAGATGTTCATCCCAGTATTAGCTAGTTCAATCTAGGCCATCTTAGTTTTAATAAACCAATCACCTCATGGCTTTGCTAGTAGAATGTCAATGAGTAATTTAGAGTCCCTTCCCTTCAACCTCTACTGATTGGATACCATTCCAAATGCAAATCTTGATTCCTTCGGTTAAAGCTTCAACCTCGGCCTGATTATTAGTAGCCTTATAAATGAATTTATTAAATAAATAAATAATTCTTCCTTCTTTATCTCACAAGACTCCACCAAACCCTGCCAAGCCATGGTTACGTCTGCTACTATGTTATGGTTAAGTTTAGTCCATTCATCCTAAGGAGGGATCAACATCATACAAGGATTTGGAATGTCCTTTGACAAAATGTATGAGCCCCTATCCCAGATAGGAGTACATCTATCTTTTCATGTTTGAGCAAAAGATATTTAGGGATGGCATTTTTGGATTTTTCCATTGAATGCAGAGCTCTTTAACAATTTCTAAATTGCTCAGATTTGGTATACAAGTAACCTATGGTTTTATATTGTTTTCTTTTGGGATGAAACAATGCACAAATCTCTATATTCCTTTTCCCTGTCTGAGCATTTCTCCCCGAGGGAGATGCTTAAAAACCTTGATAGACTGGTATTATAGATAAATTATTTTGACAAATAACTAAGATGCCATGTTAGTGATTGTTAGGACAAGTATACAAATATATTTTGTGCAGAGTAATATACAACCTTTTTATAAATGATAAAATTGTTAAGTGGTCTTGGTTCTTCATTGTTCTTTTAATGTCATTGCTACCATGCATTCGTATTAGATTCCCATTATATGGCATTGACTTCTTGAATGATGTATGTGTTAGAATATAGAAGATTGTGCTCGTTTTACCATTGACAATACCCTTGTCACCCAACCATAGGCCGAAGCCACCCTCTGAGCACCTTTACCTTGACAGAGAATCATTCCGGAAGTAAACCCTAGGCTAGATAGCCATACAAAGGGTAGTGCATTATCAAGAGCTAATCATATAGTCCAAACCCTAGCCAAGAGATAGTCCAAGCCAAAACGTAGTTGCTAGCTGCAGCAGCTGCACCAGCAACTCTCCTCCAAACCTGCGCACAAAACTGCAATTGTTGATATGTGAAATAATGAGAATTGGCGCCCTGTATTTATAGTAATCTGGCAGACTTGCCTAGGGCGACTTCTCCTTCTGGGTACTAATTAATTCATATTAATTATATTTCTACAGCCGACATCTCGTCTAGGGTTTCCTTTGCTTCTTTGCTTCCTTCTGGAATATTCTAATCTCATCATAGGTCACAATAGAGTTTCATACCTCCCAAAGCTACCATAATATTAACAGTATGCATTTCTGATTGTGTACAACTTCACCATCTTTAAATTCATGTGTTTCTTTCTTATGTTTTACCTCTCTAAACTTTCAAATAAGCACACATTTATAACAATGCACCTCTCAACTATGTAGAATTGCTTCTTTCTCGTCTTTCTTGCCTTGGTGCTCTTCACAGTGCATTGGTAGCTGGTTGCTCCAGAAGAATTCCTATCTTTTGGTTTTAGTTTGCTTATGTCATTGCATTTGACTATATCACCTTGTGTTGAAACTTTGAATGTACAGTTGCAAGTCAAAGTACTGTATATTATAATAACTGTTATTAGGGCTTAATTAGTCATATGGTTATAGTATTACCAAGGAACATCGTAATAAATGTTGCATCTACTTATTTTGTTGGTACCAATGGTAATAATTCTAATTAGAGCTTCAAGAAACTAATTGGAAGATTAGTTGTTGATTGTTACAATGTTATCCCTTAGAATAAAACCAACCAATATTTATTTATGATCCTGAAGTCAGGGTCTTGTTCGTGCTGCCCTAAATCAATTACAATTATGGAAACTACATAATTTCACCATTAAACCATAAGTAAAACATAATTGATGACATAACTATAATTCCATACAGGCAGAGGTTCGATCATTCAACAAATGTCAACTAGAAATTTCGAATCAGATATCTCTGTCAGGAAATCCAAGTTCGTTAGTAAAATCAAAGCTTAATTTCATAATGTAAGTTCACAATCTTCAAAATTAGTGTATGAATTCATAAGCTCACCTACATCTTAACAGTTACGAGTTTTTATTTGTATCAGTTTGTAGATATCCCAACCTCCATTTAGCAACCATATCAATAAAAATCCAAGAGGATTCGAATTATAGTTAATAGGTATGGGTAAATTTTGTGGATTCATGTACCTTGTTATTGACATATGAAATAACTTATCGTTTTAGTCAAAGTGGTGCCATGGGTTTTTAAAAGCCTTGGTAAAGGTTTAGACACTCAATTTTTGTGGCTGAACATTTAACCAAGTATCAAAAAGTGTAATTACTATTGAAACTTGGAATAATACATTGAAATTTGACTATCATGGTCTAAACAGAGAAAAAAATATAGGTTACATCATCTGTAAGAAATGGTGAATACAATGTGGTAAAACTGGGGTGTTACTTGGTATTTTTTGTTGCATTATGTGGAGAAAATGCACTGGGGGGGGATTTGTCAGACAAACACCTTAAGGATATAGATTGTCTCTCTTAAGGTGGGCTACAGTTTCAAATCTCCTCTTACTCATTTGACCTGAGCCCTAATGTCAAAAGGGAAGAGAAACATCCAAACCTTTAAGAACCTAATATTGCATTAATTTCCCTACATGTTGTGGAGAATACAAACACCATACCTGGCATTTGTCAACTTTTTCAGGAAATTCGCTTTTGCTAGCAATTGCCTACGAAAAGAAAATTCAACTTGCCTCTCTTTTACAATTCAAAACAAAATCAAAACCCAATAATGCTTTGTAGATCAAAACTCAACAATGCTCTGCAATCTGGATGAGCAGTCTACTAGAGAATCTTCACTATAGCCTCTTGCACAACCACCCATCTTCTTGAGTTTGAAAATCCCGATTTCTTGCAGATCGAACCAACTCCTTGAATGTCAAGGAATCTATCCTAACCAGCAAGCACTTGAACCTTTCCTTTACTAACCACAAGCTGGATGTAGTTAACCACTAGCAAGAGGCTGAAATAATTGCTCAGGATGGACAGCTAGGAGTAGTTAATTGGAACCTCTATTATCCCATTAGGGCTCAATCTCAACTGATCCCTAAGGCCTTATGATCAATAGATGGATGTTCTTTGTCTCTTTTCTATTCCTGCCGATGAGAACCTGGATTAAGGGTCTTGTACCAGGACTACCAGAAGAGTTCAAATTCATATTTTCCTGCTGCTATTTGAGGTTTTCACCGCTAGGAAAGACACAAATAGTTTATTGAGTGAAAGCTCCAATTCCTATGCTAGTTTATGACCTAAAATCATATCCATATCTGGTGTCCGTTGACCATGTGAACACAACAGATCATATTCCAGGCAAGGATCTAGATCGAGCAGATTCAGTAGCATAAGCAAATCAAACCTGTTCTCTCCTACTATTTTGAGACAATGTAATTTTACATTCATACTTCCTTTCAAAGCAGTAGTAACAAAGTAATCTCCCCTAACACAAGGGCCTTTTAAGGCACTCGAAATCCCTTGCCCCTGTGGCACTAGGATTAAGTCTTATATCTTTTAGTCACAGATTGTTATTTATATTCATTTGTATCAAGAGATCCCGCGACATCCTTTCTAGAGTCATTTTAATGAGCATCATAGGCAAGGGTAGATGGGTAATGAAGAAACAACTAACCTAGCCTCTTTTGTTTGTATCTATCGAAGGGTTTCATTGTTCAGTAGCTGATCACCATGCCTACTAGGGTTTCACTATTCGCCATGGGAGGAGGACAGGAGGGAGGAGGGAAAAATGAGCGGAGAAGAATTTCTCTATGTTTTATATCCAACCCCCACCGAATGCCTAGTGCATGTGGCCCCCCTCAATATCTATATTGGTGGCTTAAGATTAAAAATCCCCTCCACCCCTTATTACCCATAAATATATTGCCCTAGATTTTGGCCATTTTTTATACCCCTTTATGAATGGACGTGTTAATGTATTTCCTATTTAGTGAAGTCTCTATCCAAGAATCCTCATGGCTATTAAACGAGTTGTGGAAATAAAAGCATGCAAAGCGAAATCATAACACTCCAAATACAATCACAATTTCAATGTAAATATATACATTGAAGGAAATCATAACAAGCGTCAAAAAATCATGATATACGACTATGAAAACAAAATCACGGCAAGAGTTAAAAATTTCTTTCACGACTACAACTATATTGAAAGGCATCCAGGCATATACAAATCATAACATGAGATAACTATGTCCCGTGTGTTGTGTTTGCGTGCATTTGTAGGTTAATAGAAGTTAACATACACCTTGATTATAAATATGATATAAGTGTTATCTTTCGAGGTTACTCTGAAAGTGTTTACACCATGTTTAGGGGTGCTTCATGGGATGTGGGATGCATAGTGTATGGTAGACCCTTGGTGTTCCACGATGGATTTTCACATCGGAGGTGGCTTACTCTTGGTTACTAGACCTTGTATGGATGCTCATATGACAATCTTCCTCGGAGCGTTGGAGAGCTATGGACTTGTTGACCACCTATTCAACTAGGGGGTCAACTCCCTGTACCATGTAGATATTCATCATCAGATACTACCAAGTCTGTAATGTTCCCAAGCCAATTTTTTTCGCTTGGGAACACTAGCTAACCACTGAATCAAATGTTTTACTGTTTGTGTTTGCAGGTTGGCCACTGATATTTTGGCCTTAGGGTTTGGTTCAGTTATTCAGCACGGGTTTATCAAGATATATTCAATATAATGCAAGAACTCATCAACACACAAGATATGGAACCACAAAGCATAGATCTAACCTTTTATTATGAGAAGTGAGAACCTGATACAATATAAAAGCAGATCTGGAATAACATCAGATGGCTTCAAGATAAAGATATGAGTTGCTACAAAATGCTCCCAAAAATACAAGATAAGCCTCCGAAAGGCTTAATACAAGATGAATGATCGAATACTAAAAGCTAGGGTTTCACCTAACCCTCTAGCTGCTGGCATGTCCTATTGAAAGACTGTGAAGACCAAGGGTTCGGCCCTCCTGAAGAAGACTTCCAAATGCTACCAAAATCCACCAAGAGATAGATCAGGGCAAGGGAAACCCCTTCCTGAAGTGTGGAGCCCAAATATGAAGTCTTCCCCCTCCAACTGTTGAAAACCCTAATCGGGTCTGACCCTCCTCAAACCCTAAAGTACCAACAATTCTGTCTGGAAGAGTGAGGTCCCCAAATCACCTGAAACTCTCTAAGATGATAGATCGGGCAACGACAAGCCCCTAGGAGAAGTTTCAAGATCAGATCTAAAGTAGAGCCTCCTAGATCTGAGAATCTCTGAATCACCAAGATGACCTCCTTTCTTCAAATCCGTCCCAACCTGTAGAAAATAACCTGGCCATAGTAACTCCTCAAGAAAACCTCCAAACTGATGAGCAAGGTCCTGCAAGCAAAACCCAAATGCTAGAATCTCCAAAAGCTCTGTCAAATAGCTAGATCGAACTGTTCCTCAAGTAATGGTGTGCCCCTGTTGGAAAACCCTAACTGGTACGGCCCTGCTGCTCTCTTGAATAGATGATGAGTGTAGAATGGTGTGGGTGGAGTATTTCATCCCCAAGACTAAGCTTGGAACAAGGTGAGTGGAATCTTTCACCACTAAGTTATTCTCTAGGGTTTGTAATCTCAAAACCCTCAAAACTGTGTGCTCAAGAGCTCAATAAGAAAAATACCAAATATCCAAGATGAAATGAGAGGTGCGCCCTAGCCTTTCTTTTATACCTCCATTTTGTTTTCCTGTTGAGTTAGTTTAACCCCTAGGTTCAACTCCTAACTTAACCTCCAACGTTCTAATTCTTTCTTGAGTTACTTTTTGCCCTTTTTCCCTTTTTCCTAAGTCAACTTCAAAATACAACATTAGTTTGGTTGACTTTTCCCCATGTTGTGTGAGACTATGGTCTAGTGAGGATTCCTAGACCACTAAGTCTTCCCAGACCTCTTCATTAAGAGGTGTGGGACATTACAGTCTCCCCTACTAGAAATTGCTTGTCCTCAAGCAATTCCAAACCTGTCTCCCATACCACCTGTTCATTCTCCCACGTGGCATCCTCAATGGGTAAATCCTTCCATTTAATTAGGTAGTCTTTGATGCTTCTCTTTCGGAGCTTCTTCTCCCGAACCTCTAGTATCTCTTCCGGAATCAGAACCAGTTGCCCCTCTTCATCTAGAGGTGGCAACACCTCAAGGGGCATGATGTGTTGGTTGATGGATTTCTTCAGGTAGGACACATGGAAGACATTATGTATCCTGCTACCCTGTGGGAGATCCAACTCATAAGCTACGGACCCTACCTTCATGTTGATCCTGTAGGGCCCAAAGAAACATGGTTGGGTCTTCTTTGCTCTGCTTATTTTTATAGAAGCCTGCCTGTATGGTTGGAGCCTTAGGTAAACTAAGTCACCAACCTCAAAAGTATGCTCAACCTTGTGTTTATTTGCTTGGACCTTATGTTGGTTATGTGCTCTCTGTAAATGATCCTTCAATTCCTTGAGGATGTCCTAACTCTAGTGTACCCAATCTTGTACCATCGGGGCCCTGCTGTCACCAAAAGCAATTTCTACGAAAGAGTGGATCATAACTGTACAGCGCCCTGAATGGGGTCATGCCTATGGACATGTGATGGGTGGTGTTGTAGCAGTATTCCCCCAAATGTAGCCATCTGACCAACGCCTTCTGCTGCCCAGTGACATAATTCCTGAGATAGTTGACTATTTCGGTTTGCCCGTCCGTCTGAGGATGATAGCTAGTACTAGGAGTCAAGGCCGTACCAACTAGCATGAATAACTCCTTCCAAAATGTACTCATGAATCTGCTATCCCTGTCACTAACAATGGTTTTGGGTAAACCGTGAAGTCTGAAGATCTCCCTGAAGAATAATTCGGCCACCTGTGCTGCACTAAAATTTGTAGCGATGGAGAAGAAGTGTGCAAACTTCGTCAACCTGTCCACCAACACGAAAATACAATCCTTCCCCTGTGCCTTGGGCAACCCTGTGATGAAATCCATGGATATGATTTCCCACTTGTGCTCTGGAATGGGTAGGGGTTACAATAGTCCTGTCGGGTGAGTGTGCTCACCCTTATTCTCTTGGCAAGTAGTACACTCCTTGACGTGATTCATCACATCCTCCTTGAGGCCCTTCCATGAAAACCTCTCTCTCACCTGCCTGTATGTCTTTCCAATCCCTTGGTGCCCTACCATCGTTGAGTCATGACATGCCTGTAACACTTTGGCCTTGAAGGCCGATTCAGGAACCAAAAAGATTTGGCCCTTATAATAGATGATGCCATCAATGACCCTAAAGTTATGGTCCTATATTTTCCCATCCATTATCTGACAAGCGAACTGATTTTCTGAGTATTCCATCACCAAGTGGTCCTTCCAGTCGACTGACACATCTTTCATGGCATAAATTGATGGCCTTCTGGACAATGCATCTGCCACCACATTATTTTTCATTTTGACGAATTCAATGTCAAAGTCATAGGCCTGTATTATGCTTACCCATTTTTGTTGCCTTTCATTTAAGTCCTTCTGCTCCAAGAAGTACTTAAGATTGTTATGATCTGATTTTACCACAAACTGTGCACCTACCAAGTATTGTCTGAATTTGGCCAGAGCGTGCATGATGGCCAACATTTCTTTGTCATATATGGTGTAAAGTAACTCTGGTCCCCTGAGTTTTCGGCTCTCATAGGCAAGAGGATGCCTATTTTGCATCAGTACGACCCCAATACCTTCTCCTGAGGCATCACACTCCAAAGTGAAAGGTTGGCCAAAATCTAGGAGGGCTAGGACTGGGCATGTGCTCATCACCTTTTTCATTTTGTCGAATGTAAATTGGGCCTCCTCACTCCATCTAAAGGCTCCTTTCTTGGTCAAATCGGTCAAAGGTGCACAAAGCTGTGAAAACCCTTTGACAAACTTTCTGTAGTAAGTACAAATGCCTAGAAATCCCCTCAACTCCGTAAGGGTCTTAGGTGTAGGCCACTCCATTATGGCATGAATCTTTTCCTGGTGTACCTATACTCCCTTAACTCTGATGATGTGTCCCAAGTAAAGAACCTCTGTCATTCCAAATTCACACTTGGACTCCTTGGCATACAATGATTACTCCTCCATGATAGACAGAATCTGATCCACATGCCGAAGGTGTTCCTCCCACGTTTTACTATAAATGAGAAAGTCATCGAAGAATACCAAGAGATGCTTCCTCAACTGTTTGTTGAAGACATGGTTCATACATGATTGGAACGTGGTTGGGGCATTGGTTAACCCAAATGGCATCACCAGGAACTCATAGTGGCCATAGTGACACCGGAAAGCAGTCTTGGGAATGTCCTCCTCCCTCATTTTGATTTGATGGTAGCCCAAACGCAGGTCAATTTTTGTGAAATAGACAACCCCATGCAGTTCGTCCAACAACTCATCAATCTATGGTATAGGATACCTGTTTTTGATTGTTTTCTTGTTCACTGCCCGGAATTCAATGTACATGCAGATGGTTCCATCCTTCTTTTTGACCAACACTACTGAAGAAGCAAAAGGGTTGGAACTTGGCCTAATCTGCCCCATATACAAGAGTTCCTTGATTGCCTTCTCTATCTCATCTTTGTACTTGTTTGGATGTCTGTAAGGTGTAGTGATGACTGGTTTTTCTCCTTCCTCCAACTCAATGATGTGCTCAAACCCCCTGTCTGGTGGTACACCTGGTGGAATAGGTCCAAACACCTTACTGTGTTTGTCAATGATCTCCTGAATCTCTGGTGTGTAGTGCACTTTGCCCTTTTTTTCCACACGTGTCGAAACCTTGCACTCAGCTACATATACTATCTCTTCTCTCCTGAAGATGGCCTCCATCCTCTTGGTCGTAACTACCTTGGCTGAGTTGCATGTTGTTGACCGCCTCTCCAACATAGGTGGTCAACTCCATGTGCCATGAAGAGATGCATCATCAGATGCATATTTGTCGAAGACTTTGGTTCTACAGGGCATTGTTTGGCCCCAACACTTCTTTTTGTAACTGGAATTTCCGCACCCCTGCGTGGGTTGATAATGTAATAAGTCTGCATGAGTCATGTCTAGGTCAGTTACCTTGGGATCGGTTCACTGGGAGAGTTCCTTTCACCGAGGGTTTTTTATCCTCGGATTATTAACTAGGCTTTTCAGCCCTGTTAATTTCCTTTCAGTTTTTCCCTCACACTTGCAATAATTCCTCCAAAGTGGTGAACAACGTTCTAGTGGGATTATCTTTTGGTAACTATTGTAGGGAATCATTGTAAATGACCATGCAAGACATCTTAGAGAGTCTCGCAGAATTCCATCGAGTCTAGATTATTTTTTTTTAATTAATTAATTTTCCTAAGTTTGGAGGGTTAATTATTTAATTAATTAATTGTTTTTGAGCAATAATTGTAAAAACTAGGTCCTTGGACTTTTGATAGGGGTATTTGTGCTCAAAAGAAATGGAATAGCACCCCCCACATCCATGGACCAAGTTTCATCTCAGTTGGATAACTTTTGCTATGGGTTTGTCCACCCGGAGTGCCAGTCAGTCTAAAACAACGATTTTAATGCTAAAGTCCAAATATGGCAAAAATGTTAAATTGTAATAATGAGTTAAAAGGATGTTAAATGATGGATAAAGGTTAGAGAGAGACTCTCTAAGCATAACATAACCCTCCCAACCTTTTCCAACCTTTTTCTTACCCTTACCCCCTCTTTTCACTCAAAAGTTACGCCCCCTAGGGGGATTGACGTTTTTCCCTTGGTAAAAACATGGTGGCTTGTTTCTAGAAGGAGATGGGATGCCCCTCTTGTTTTGTGTGCCTCCCTTGACCCCCCGCTTTACCTCATTGCCTCATCCCAACACCCTCTCATTCATCTCACCCTCCATTCTTTCTCCTCATCCCAAGTGGTGCACTCTCCTAAGAGAGTTATGCCTCTCCTCCACTAGGAAAATTCCAAATAATTTTTAAAAAATTATTTAGACCTTTCCTCTTCCATGGCATGAATCCCATGGCTTCCCACTTCACTTTTGTGTGATCCCAACACCTCCCACACTCATCTACACCTTAGATCTCTTGATCAAACCCTAGATGGTGCGCCCTACCCTTGGGATCTCCTCTTTTGCTTGGTGTTGGACACTTGGCATTGATCCAAGAGGGGTGAGTTTGCCTCTCCAAGTATAAAAGGAACCCTCCCCTCACTCTTACACTCACCATATCTTGAGCTATTGTTATGCTACTTGATTTCTCACTCACTCTCTCTCTCTCTTGTTCATCATTTCCATTCTCCTCTTAGGGTTTTGGAGTAAGTATTCTCCAAGATCCATTTCCTTGAGTAATAAAGAGAAACTTTGGAGGACTATTGGAAGAGTTATGCACATGTTTTTTCTTGCCATACACATGAGGTAAAGTTGTTCAAATTTATTTGGTGATTGTACACATTGGATCTTAAGTAAAATGTTACTTGGGTAGATCTAGTAATGCACATGTTTATAGATCTATATATCTTGATTTGCTAGATAGGATAGAAATGTCATCTTATTAGTAGATCCAACATATTATCTCTTGTATGCACATCACCTTTTAAGTTTTGCAGGTTTAGCCACAAGGGCTTCATTGGGAACACCTCAAGCATGAAAGCTCCCTTGAGACACATACAAACTCCATTCTTTTCTCACCCTTTACTCTTCTTCTCTTTCTTGTTCACATTCATATATATTTCAGCTAGTCTAACTTAACAAGATAGGTCATTTATATCAAAATTTATCAATTTTTCTTAAGAAAAGTTTTTTCCTTAAAAGTCAAAAGTTTTTCTTCACTTGTATTGTTGTGTGTAGATTTTTCCAGCAAGCATAGCTTGCTGGTTTTGCAGGTTTCAGATCTGGTTGAGAGGAGTTTTCGCTGCCCAAAGACATCCATACAACACTCAAAGACCCCCCAAATTGGTAGCTATTTTCTCAATCTTCTCTTTCGATTTATAGGCTTTCTTATGCATCGATTTTCCTCTTTCTTGCTTGCTTAGTCGCACATAGGTGCAGGAGAAGGAATGGTATGGCCTCCTCCCACGTGTGAGATTTTGGGTAGCTAGGGTTTTTCTTAGATCTCGTTTTCCTTGCACTTTTTGCTTCTTTCTCTTGCCTTTTTTAGCTAAGACGTGGGGTTTAGTGGATAAAGGGCATCCTCTTAGCCTAGGACGTGGGGTAGGTTGTTTGCTTGTTGGTTTGCTTGTTTCTTTATTAGCTTATCTCTCTTGCTTGCTTGCCTCTCTCCTTTCACAAGTTATTTCTAAGTTTAAGCAAGTTAATTAATTGCCTACCTATTGGGAGAGGAATACCCCAAAGGTAAGGTTAGGGTTTTAATATGTGATTATGATCTAAGTGCTTAATGCTTTCATATATCCTAGATCTAGATCTCACACATCATTAAATCCTTAGCTTAACCCTATTGGGCACAATAACTTAACTAGATCTATCTTGCATGCTTAGAAATCTTAAAAGTTTAATCCTTGTCTTAGATGCTTAGATCTATAATCCTAAATGTTTAAGTGCTTCAATAAGTGAATGGTGCTTATTTTCTTTCATGCTTGATCTCTAAGGCCAATTGCCACATGCTTGAAGTAATCTCATTGATAAATTGATAAGTAGGCAAACACTTAAGTCTTTTTTCTTTCTCACACTTAATGTTCATATCTCAATGCTCTCAATCATAAGATAAGTGTGTTTCTCTTTTCATTTTGTTGGCAAGTTGTTCTTGCCCTTGTAGCTTCTTTCTTTACTTTGCAAGCTATCTAATTGTGCAATCAAGTGGCTTGATCTCACATAGCATATATGTGTTAATGCTCTTAATCTCATAAACTTAAGCAACACATTTTTTGTTGAAGTAAGTTTCGGCCAAGTCATTAAATCAGCGTTTAATAGTGTCATAAAACTCTTAAAACACTCTAAAACACTCCTAAAAGTCTAGTTAATTCACATATAAGCTTAATAGACTCTTTAGGGTACCTTAGACCACCATCTTCACCATCTAAAACGTGGTTTGAGGAATGCAATGGAGGGTGTAGACCGGGGATGGTCTCACGGCGCACAGGATGCGTCCTTTCCAAGAGTACTCAATCTTTCGGGCTGACCTGCGAAGCTAGGGTGGCAACACTTATTGAGCATCCATCAGTTATTTGGCAATAGGAGGAGGAGGCTTTGGTGAAATCTTAATAAAACTTAATAATCTTAAGAAAGCTTAATAACTCAACTTTGGACTTAAGTCTCTAAAACTTTCGTGGGTTTAACAATCAAGAGTGATTGTCTCTCATCTTTAATACTTGTGCTTAATCTTCTTTATTGATGTATTGATGATGATGATGTATTGAGGTGATGCTTTAAATCTCCTTATATCCTGCACACAAAATAATTAAAGTGGTTAGGTTGTTTGTTGTATCCTAGAATTCTTTATTTATAAATCTTGTATCTAGTGATTTGTGGATATAATCATTCTTGAGTAAATAATTTGTAATCCTTTTATTATTTTGTAATCTATTGTAACGAAACACCCTAACACATAGTTGACCCCTTGTCCAATCTCTAGGCACTAGTCTTAGTTGACCTAGGGAAAAGGCTTGTTTTACATGCTAATCCTTGCACCTTGCATTGTTGCCTTAGCATCATAGGATAGATCGCCTCTAACCTTAAGAAATTAAAACTAACACCTAGAACTTAACAATTAACACATTTAGAAACTAAGGTCTACCCCCTTTGGCTTCCCTAGGAGTAAGCCTAGATGGAAGAGGTTCCGGTCAAAGTGACAGTGTGGGCTGTGAACCTAGGCATTGTACCTCCAAGGACACACTAAGTGAGTCGGACTTAGCTCACGTTTGCAAGTGTGTATAAGGACGGCAACACCTGTCATGCCTTGAAGAACTACCTTTCGTCCACCCTCTTCTATGAAAGACATCTCCATGGTCTTGTAGTAGGTTGTGATAGGCCCCAACGTGTTGATTTACTATACTCCGAGGATAATGTTTGTGTCTGGAAGGTTCATCACATAAACATCCTGTACCAAATCATGCCTCCTTAATGTAAGCTTCATCCCTGGAATGTGCCTGTCACAAGGCATGGTGCATCCTCCTGCTACTTCCACCTTGAATCCCTCAAATTCAACCGTGGGTATATGCCTCCTCTGTAGTAATGTTGCATCAATGAAGTTGTGAGAGGCTCCCCCATCAATCATAACGGACACCTTCTGCCCCTGCAAGACCCCTCTCATCCTGAAAGTGTTGTACTTGGGCACCCCACTGATGGATGCCAAGGTGGCTTTCTCCCTTGTCGTACTGTCATGACCTGTAGCCTCCTCATCTATGGTTTCGGTGGTGTCTGCCTCCATGTTCTGGATATGGACGAAATCCTCCTCCTCTTCATTGTCTGAAGTCACTTCTATGTAGTGAACATGGCCACGACCCATGCATTTGTGGGATGGGTCCCATGGTTCTTTGCAGGTGTAGCATAGTTGCTTCCTCCTCAACTCTCTTCGGGTATTCTCGTCCAACCTGCCTCTTCCCCTGTCAAACCCCCTTGGGTCACGTCCCCCTAGATTCATTGGAGGTCTCTGATCTCTTCCTCCTGCATTAAGAGGTTGTTTAGGCTTAACTTTCGGCTTTGCAGCTGGTCCTAGGTCTCTCGTCCTCCAAATAGCATCATGTAGGTTGGTAGGCTTAAAAGCCTTCACCCAACCCTTCAAGGGTTCCATCAACGCTTCAGTGAAGAGAATCATGAGTTTGGTCTGTGAAACATCCTCCACCATGACTACTAGCCTCTGGAATTCCTCAATGTACACCTCTGGTGCTCCTGTTTGTCTGAGCTGTGTGAGCTCCCGAAAATGCAACTTAGGATCCCCCTGGTCAAACCTATCAATGAGTCTCTAAGTGAACTCTGTGTATGCCACTATCTGGTTGTGGCCCAGCGTGGTCAATCCATGATACCACAAATCATGAGCTTTGTCATCCAAGTACATGGTGGCAAAATTGATGGCTTACACCTCCCTCATGGGATTAAGCTACAGATAAGTGTCCAGCTTCTGTACTCATGCATGTGTTGTCATCTTGGTCGTACCATCAAAGTAGGGAATCTCCATCTTTCCAACTTTATGCTCAAACTCATAGTTTCTCTTGTAGTTTGGCCTAGGCTTGTTTCTGAATTTGAGTTGACGGTATTGATCTAGGGACATATGCCTCTGAATCGTCATACTCAAATCGTTGTACTCCCTAGTACACTATGTCATCCGCTCAACAAAGTCATCCACATGTTCATCTGTGAACGTGGGCAAGTATGGTCTAGGGGTAGCCCTGCTACCTATTTGTCCATGTGGTGTGCCCCCTCCATGGCTTCCCTCAGACTGATGATAGGGAATATATTCTAGGTTATACCTATTTTCATACGTCTCTGGACCTTTCCCCTTGCGAGTCATCTGTAACAACAATTGGGTTATCCTTAATTGGTTCTCATCCACCTTCCTCAGGTTCTCATCTACCTTCCTCAAGGTCTCAGTGATTTCGGTTTGTACCTTACGGTTTGCCTCATAGTTCTCCTGTAAGTGGATGACCAGTTTACTTTCTGTCTGGTTTATGGATTTATGGAACTCATGTGCTAAGAAAACCAAGCCTTGTGGCTCACGGTCATCACTTGAACCCTCCATTTCGGCTTTTGTTTCACTGGTCTGCTTCTTCCTTCGACCCATATAGATACCACTGTGCCTCTGCATACGCTAATCCTCACAGGATGGGAGGATCAGTGCTATGATATCATTGTAATGTTCCCAAGCCAATTTTTTTCTCTTGGGAACACCAGCTAACCACTAAATCAATTGTTTTACTGTTTGTGTTTGCAGGTTGGCTACTGATATTTCGGCCTTAGGGTTTGGTTCAGTTATTCAACACAATTTTATCAAGATATATTCAATATAAAGCAAGAACTCATCAATACACAAGATATGGAACCACAAAGCACAGATATAACCTTGTATTATGAGAAGTGAGAACCTGATACAATATAGAAGCAGATCTGGAATAACATCAAATGGCTCCAAGATAAAGATATGAGCTGCTACAAAATGCTCCTGGAAATACAAGATAAGCCTCATAAAGGTTGAATACAAGATGAATGCTCCAATACAAAAAGTTAAGGTTTCGCCCAACCCTCTAGCTGCTGGCACATCCTACTGAAAGACTGTGAAGACCAAGGGTTCGACCCTCCTGAAAAAGACTTCCAAATGCTACCAAACTCCACCAAGAGATAGATCAGGGCAAGGGAAACCCCTTCCTGAAGTGTGAAGCCCAAATATGAAGTCTTCCCCCTCCTACTATTGAAAACCCTAATATGGTACGACCCTCATGAAACCCTGAAGTACCAACAATTCGGCCTGGATGAGTGAGGTCCCCAAATCACCTGAAACTCTCTAGGATGATAGATCGGGCAACCACAAGCCCCTAGGAGAAGTTTCAAGATCAGATTTGAAGTAGAGCCTCCTAGATCTGAGAATATTTGAATCACCAAGATGACCTCCTTTCTTCAAAGTCGTCCCAACCTATAGAAAATAACCTGGCCGTAGTAACTCCTCAAGAAAACCTCCAAACTAATGAGCAAGGTCTTGCAAGCAAAACCCAAATGCTAGAATCTCCAAAAGATCTGTCAAATAGCTGGATCGAACTATTCCTCAAGTAATGGTGTACCCTTGCTGGAAAACCCTAACTGGTATGGCCCTGCTACTCTCCTAAATAGATGATGAGTGTAGAATGGTGTGGGTGGAGTATTTCATCCCAGAGACCAAGCTTGGAACAAGGTGAGTGGAATATTTCACCACTAAGTTGTTCTCTAGGGTTTGTAATCTCAAAACCCTCAAAATTGTGTGCTCAAGAGCTCAACAAGCAAAATACCAAATATCTAGGATGAAATGAGAGGTGTGCCCAAGCCTTTCTTATATACCTCCATTATGTTTTCCTTTTGAGTTATTTTAACCCCTAGGTTCAACTCCTAACTCAACCTCCAACGTTCTAATTCTTTGTTGAGTTACTTTTTGCCCTTTTTCCCTTTTTCCTAAGTCAACTTCAAAATATAACACTAGTTTGGTTGACTTTTCCCCATGCTGTGTGAGACTATGATCTAGTGGGGATGCCTAGACCACTAAGTCTTCCCAGACCTCTTCATCAAGAGGAGGGGGACATTACAAAGTCAGAGACTTCCTGGTTCTACAAGGCATTTTTGGCCTTCAACATGTATTTTTGTAATTGGAATTTCCGCTCCCCTGCATGGGATAATAATGTAATAGGTCTGCATGGATCATAGTTAGGTCAATTACCTTAGGACTTCATCATTAGAGGAGTTCCTTTCACTGAATTTTTTTTTTCCTCGAGTTATTAATTTGGCCTAACAAGCCTTATTAATTTCCCTTGAGTTTTTCACTCCCACAAATAATTCCTCCAAAGTGGTGAAAGGCATTCTAATGGTTTCGTCCTCTAGTAGCTAGTGTTTAGGAATGATGTAAATGACCATGTAAGACATCTCTCAAAGTTTTTTGGAATTTCGTCGAGTCTATATAGGTTTTTTTTAATTTATTAAAATTGCCTAAGGTTGGGTAATTTTAATTAATTATTTTTAATTATTTTTTATAAAAAAATGTAAAAACTAGGTCATTGGGATTTTTCTAGGGGTATTTGTGCTCAAAAGAAATGGAATAAGACCCTCTACACCCCTGGACCAAGTTTTAGCTCAATTGGACAACTTTTGCTAGGTGTTTGTCCATAGGGAGTCCAAGGCAGTCAAAACAACAATTTTAATTGTTAGTCATGACATAGTAAACATGTCAATTTTTGTAAATATGGGCTAAATGAGTAAAGTAAAGGTGGGAGATGATGAGTAAACCCATTCCTAACCTACCCAAACATTTTCTTAACCTTTACACACCCCCTAGACACTCTACCCATTTCCTCAAGTTCGTCCCCTAGGGGATTTGCCCCCTCTTGAAACCTTAGAAAAGCAAGTATTGTGTGGTGTGGGGCCCTCTCTCCATGGGTGCGCCCTTCCTAGCCTTCCACCTCACCATTTAGCTATGTCCCACTCCCTCTCACTCATTCCACCTCATCAATCCATCCCAAAACCTTAAGTGGTGTGCCCCCCTCCTTGGGATCCTCTCCTTTGCTTGGTGTTTGACACTTGGATCTCATCCAAGAGGTCACAATGCCTCTCAAATATAAATGAGGCCCCCTCACATTTGAGATTTGGGTACGGAAAGTGGTCCCCTTGTGTTTATGAGTCTCCAAACACATGGGGAAATACTTTGTACCTTGTACTATGTACTTTTGTGTCTAGTCACTTTTGACTTAGGAGATTTAAGTCAAAAGTGAAATTTAGTCACATTTCTTCCCTAAAGTGGCAATTAATTCACAAAGGTAGTTGAATTAATAGACATAAAGAAAAACTATGGGAACTATGGAAACTTAAGTAAAAGTGGGTTTTGGTTTGAGATTTATTTGAGATGATCTCAACCATTGATTAGGGATGAGATGAGATGAGATGATATCATCCACCCATCTTTTAGGTTTCCTTGTGCTTTCCTATAGGGAGGCATAGGGGCGAGAGAGCTCATTGCTTGGCTATGTTCACTGAGGATCTTGGAGAGGAGCAAGAGGACAGGATTGTTGCGTGGGAGAGGCTAGCTAAGGGAAGCATGCTTTTCATGGAGAGAGCATCTAGCAGGTCAGTTATTTAGTGGGAGAGCTTCCGGTTCTTGGGAGGAGGCGCACTTGAGGAGGAGGGCATCATCAGGTGGGGGAGGACTTACTGTCAGATTGTAGGAGGATGGAGTTCAGGAGGAGGCCACACACATTGGAGAGACTTCATTCTGTGGAGGGTTTTTCCATTCTAAGCTCACAACTTGCATCTGGAGATTTTTTGGTGGATTTGGTAGCATTTATGAGGGGCGCTCTTGCTTGGTTTGGACTTGTATTTCATCTTGAGACAAGTTGCTATTGTATCAGGTTCATCTATATTTTTGTACTTGTTGTATTCCACCATCTATTTGTAATGTCCCCATTTTGGGACATTATAACATTACAAGATTCCGAGTGTTATTTTCAGAGTGTGAATAGGGGTGGCCGAGATTTGGGAGATATTAGGGAGTTTATATGAGCTGAATCGTATCGTTCATCATTAGGATCCATTCAACGGTGGGCTTTGGTTACGTTGCATTTAGGCGATTTCCGTAATTTTGAGTTGTGGGTCATATCTTCATTAAATTCACTAAGGTCGCAATGGGCATATTACTTGGAGAAACCTCTTAGTTTAATAGCTCATCGAGGTCGAGAGGAAAAGCATTACATGATAATATGATGAGAAGTGACTTTCGGTGGTAGGAGAAGCCATCGGGATGGATAAATCACTTTTAGAGGTAAAAGCGGTAATTAATTAATTAATTAAAGTGATTTAATCAGGAATAATAAAATAAAGTAAAGATCACTTGGAGGGAAAAGGTCAACAGTAGGCAAAATGGTTAAATAATTAATTAATTAATTAAGTGATTTAATCAAGGAATAATAAAATAAAGTAAAAGTCACTTGGAGGGAAAAGGTCAACAACGAATTAGGGTTTCGGGAAGCTATAAAGGAAGGGTAAAGCAACCTAAATCATTATGCATTGTTATGATTTGATGTTGAGAGTTCCCAGAGAAGGAAGAGAATCGACTTCTATTGTTTTGTGGCTTTCTAGAGGAAACTACCACCATTGATAGGTTTCGATGTTGAGAGACACACCCTAGCCCATCGAATATACCATCCAGGTATTTCACCGTGTTATTCAGGAGTATCCAGTTTGCAGGTTGTACAGCTCAGTCAGTGAGGGCACAAGTCAGATAGAGGGTTTGTGGAGCTACACAAGGTCAGAGCTCAGATCACAATTTCCTTCTGACCCAGTTGAGATCCAGCCTGGGCGCATAAATTGAGCCACTTTCCAGCAGATTCGGATGGTGGAATCCTTCAGAGCGCATCATTCAGCCATTTAGGGTGCAACTCTTCTAGAAGGACAGTTGGGGTTATAGACGAAGCTTCAGAGCAGATCTAAGGAAACCCTTCTGACCCAATTCCACTTTTGGCGAGGTGAACGTTTTGAGTTGTATAGCACCCGATTCTGTTGGTGGGATCATTTGGGGCACATCCAGAGTGCCCAGGAGGTGCGCAGACCCCCAGGAGACGAGATCTGGAGCATCAGAGGTCATATTTGTCATCTGACAGTCACCAGTATCATTCTAGAGGCCAGGGCGCTTCTATTGGGATAGTTTCCAACTCATTCCGATGGGTATAACCTTCCGAACGAGTTTTTCAGTTTGTAGCGGTTACCGTGTTTCTCCGGAACCGTTGATTTTGTCGATCTATCCATGCATGCATCAGATCTGCCTTCATCTTATGATCACCGGTATTTTATGTTATTTGCTTGTATTCCAGTGACAATCCATGAGATCTAACTGAAGACTATCTCCTATATTTCCAATATTTCAGTGTATTTCCATGCTTGAATCTCATAATACATATTATTGGGCATTTGATGTTCCTTATTTCTGCATGCGTCATATATATACTGTTTAAACCATAACATATAACATGCACATGCAACAACCACGAAACATCTCAAGCACATAACTAAAACGCATCCAGAAACCCCCAGAGTATCAGATTTGAAGGTAAAATGCATCCAGAAACCCCCAGTGTATCAGATCTGTGAGACATAACACTAGATCTGTAGTAGATATCATGATCAGTGGGATCAGGGATATTTCACTATTCTCCTCATTTATAGACATATATCCCAAACTGGTTTCCCCGGGGGGGTTTTATCCAGGGTCATGTTGACCAAAAATACCTGTGTCAAATTTATGCATGCTTAGAAGTGTAGATTAACATTTTAAAGTTAAAGATCTAGAGGTAGTGTTATTTGTTTTAATGTATATTGCATGTGCTAACATTGAGTAAAGAAAACACTTGCAAGGGCACCTTAAAAGAGAAATTAACCATTAAATATTGAACAGAAAGTTTGGTGACTGTTTGTTGTCCTAAAAACAACAAGAGAAGACAATCACACATTTGAAACTTAGAGCCATACTAAGGTCAATGACATACCTTAGATGGCAGTCTCATAGGACCTCAGAAAATATACACTCTCACCCTCTTTTCATCACCATCTCTTGTGCTATTGTTATGCCACCAAATTCTCTCCTCACACTTCTCATCTCTCCCATCTTGTTTCACTCATTCTTGCTCTCATTTTTGGAGAGGAACTTGTAGAAATTAGTTGTTGCAACTTCCTACTTTGTTAATAAAAGAGCTTTGGAGGACATCGGTGTAGCAAAGATTAGTCTTGGTACATCTATACATTTGAGGTGATATTGTGTCTTTTGGAGCATTTCTTTGAGATAGAGTAGATTTCCCAAGCAAACTAGTTTGTTTGGGTAGATTTTGCAATAGTGTAGTTGTTGATCTATTTGAGTAGAGTAGTAGATAGTACAAATTAGTTTGTGTTATTTATCTATCACTCATTGTTTGCTCTTATCTCACAAGTTTGTTTTACAGGTTGCAGGTTATCTCAAGGGTTTGCAAGGCTAGCTTTGAGCTAGAAACTTGCTTTCACAACCCATTTGAAACTCCTCTCTTTTGTGCTTTCATTTTATGTTCTTTCATATTTAGAAATTTGGTTTGCTAACACTCTAGAATAGGTCAATAAATCTCAAATTTCTGCAGAAAAATTCTGTGTAAAAACAAAAAAATTCTTAACATTTGTGTGTGTTTTGCAGCATTTCCAGTAAGAAATAGCTTGTTGTTTTTTGTATATTCTCGCCAGTACAAGGGGAAGTGCTGCCAAAATTCATCCCTAAAACACACAAGGAACCCTCCTCTTGGTTGGGTAACAATTCCCAACCCTCTCTCTCATCATTCTAGCATTTTAGCAAGCCCTCGAGAGTCCCTTGAGGCTTGCATTCTTGTATTTATTTTTCTGTACATTGTAACTTAAATTAGTGACTACATCTTGGTGTGAGTTTGGCTAAGCCAACCCCCAAAATCGTAAGGCTAGGATCACTTTCTAATTTTCTGCAATTTTTAATTTTTGCCCCACTTGTCATTAGGACAAGGTTGTGTGGCTAGGTTGCTTTAGTTTTGCTTTCATTCTTTTCCAACCCTCTTTGGCACAAAATACGAAGACTTGCCTCCACCTTGTGTCATTGTAAGTGGTTTGTCTATTTTAGTTTTTTTCTTTCAAAGCATTTATTTCCATACTTGTTGCCTACACCTTGGAGTGATGTTGGCCTAGCCAACCCCCAAAATCGTATGGCTAGTTTAGTATTGTGATTCTAGTGTGTTTGATGGCTTAAAATTATCTAGAAGTAGAAATCACACATACTAATGCTCGACTAGGACCATGGAGGCATAGGATCAATCTTATGCTTTAGATCTCTCTCATTTTGCAAGCTTTATTTTTCAAGTACTTGTTTTTAACTCAGTCTTTCACAAGCACTTGTCCTTTAATTTATTTGCAAACATCATGGGCACATTATGGATGGTTTAACGCAACTAAATTTTCCTTTCTCACAAGCTATTTCAAGTTCCTTTCATGCTCTTTTAAGTAATATCTTGTGGTCAAGCACTCCAATTTCTTGCAAGTTGTAAATTTTGGTTTTGGTACAAATACACCTTTTTTGGCAAGCAATATCTTGCCTTAACGCACTATTTAACTGAATTTAACTTAGTCCATAGGCCTTAAATCAATTAGACTTAATAGGACACCTATTACTAACCCAACTTTGTCATTTAAACGAGGACTGAAGGAAGCAACGAAAGGTGATAGGTCGAGGGGAGTCTTGTGGCGCTCATCATCCTTTCCGAGAGTTCTTATTTCCCTTGGGTTGACCTGTGGAGCTAGGGTAGGCCTTGTTTCCATATTTCTTGAGCACCCAGCAACTACTTGCTACAAGCGGGAGGAGTATTGGGGTTGTGTTGGCAGCCACAATTATTTTGTGATATTTCATACCATTGAAAGAAATTGCATTTTTCTGTAGTTGTCATCACCCCATTTTTGTAAACATTTTTTAGGGTCTCGAAGTGATTGATGGACATAAGCCTTCCTTACTAAATTCTTATTGTTTGCATTTTTCATTTTTGTTTTATGTTTAATTCATTACTGTAAGCATGAATTAAACATAAAAACCTAGCTTGGTGTTATCATTTTTTGTGCCTTAGAGTGCATCTTTTTAAAAGGTCACCATACTTATATCCAATCCAAATCTAATGTTTGAGTGACCTATTTTCGATGTTTTGGGTTTCAATACTCTGTATGTTTGGCTCTCATCACAAGGAATGGTAAAGATTACAATCAAACCCCTGGTTTTCACTCCCACTATCTGGACTATGATAACACACAGACTGTGTTATTTTCGTATCTTCGCTCTCCATTCGAACTTGTTCCTCCTGCTCCCACGATTCAAACCTAAAACTATCCAGAGTTATCCATGTTGCTTTCTAGTTACATTTGTCATGGTGCCTTTCGTTCGCTTGGAGTCGAATGGATGCCATGCTTTACTTTCTCATGATGATGCGATTGAGGACCTAAAAAGCCACGGCTGGGATGTTTTCCTTAAGAAATTTGAGGGCTATAACCTTCTGGTAGCAAAGGCTTTCACGCAAACTTTCGATGGTTGCAGAGCTAAAATTCGGGACACACAGTTAGAGTTGATCAAGGGGTTTGTGAGCAGAGCAATAGGGCTTCCATCGAAGGGTGAAAAATGGTTCAAAAACACCCGAATTGAAGGAGTATGGTGGAGCCTATTTATGACATCCCGAAAGATCAACTGTTGTGAAAAAGGTATTTCTATCTCCCTGGTTAAACCTAAGTGGCATAGCTTGTTGTTAATTCTCAAGCAATTTGTGACATGTGAAGGTCGATATGGATTAGTCTTCCTCTACCATATATTTTTACTCATGCATTTCATTGGTTTCGAACTAGATATGTCATTTTACTTGTTGAGAAGTCTCTATAAAATGTCCAAAAGATATAAACGACAAAGTGTTGATTCAAGCTTGTTCCATCACGGATTGGTTAAGATATTGTTGATGCATCATTTATCAACCGTAGGTGACAGTTGGGAAGTCTTTTTAATAAGAAATGGTTTCGCTTAGGCCGATCTTACAATAAACCCTCGTTTAACAGAAAACCCTAGCTTAGACAAGGCAGTGGTTAAATATCAGGTCGATATTTCAATTAGTGAACCAGAGTTCACCGACAAAAACCCTCTAGACGAAGGGACACTGTGTAAGTTCCCACCTGCAATTTTTCCCGAGCAAGAGATTGAATAATTAAAGGCAAATGACCCTCTTGTGTATGTGAACGATACTGATGTTAAGAAACGCTGTAGAGAAAGGAATCCACAGTGCAAAAACTTAGGGTTCAAGAACAAGAAGGCAGGTCACCTAATTTCAAGGAAATTTAGGAACCAAAACAATACTCATCTGAGCTCGATCGGTTCGATCGAGATCGATGAGGGTTCGGATCCTAAGATAGAAGATTTTCTTGTTTGGGAAGATCCAGAATTGCAGGGTTCTAGGAGGGAAGCTACCGGTCCTACTGAACCATATGATTTTGTGTCAAATTTGTCACCATGCCTTAAAGGAAAAGAAGGGTTTTCCGGTATTAGTCATAATCTGAAGCAAACAGCAGATAAGACTAATGCACCCGTGGCCGATTATGTCCTTCATCCACTTACCACCTCCCATGTTCACTATGATGGTTGTTTCGAATGGATTGAACGGTACTATATCGACATCCCTCTCCTACAGGTCAGAATAAAAACCCTCACAACTCAGAATGACCTGTTGAAGCAAGAAATACTTGATCTCAAAGCACATGCAAACAGAGAGACCAAACGTATCAAAAGGTCTGGAAACATAGTCGTTAAAAATGCGACTAATGTCAAGGCAATAATAAACTCTGAATGGATTGATCCATCTTTAGTCAATTTTTAAACGGTAAAACAGTTTTATTTTCCTTTTATTTTATTCCTGATATCTATTTCAAAATAAGTCGATTTAAAGTTTGATTTTATTACTAAAATTAAGACTGGTTACAGAATCTTCGATTATGTAGCCAAGTCTTTTTTTAAATAAAAATTAGTAATTAGTTATGAGTAATTGTTTTTCTAATTTATTAAATTTGTTTTGTTTTCTCAGGAAATGGGAGATTTTGTTGTTGATTATCTGTAGGAAATATTTTCGATTATGCATCTAAATGATTAGTACTTTCTCCTTCTTTTTGTTTTGTAAAAACTTTCATCTATATTTGAATAAAACCAACTCTGTTATAAGTGGTTTTTCAACCATTATTTATGTATTAGTGCTTGATTTTTGGAGATCCAACTCTATCCTGTGAAATATGAGTATGTGATCTCAGGTTACTTTAAATACTGTTCACTTTGTTAGTGAAAGACATCTTTGGCTGGAACAGATTATAGGCATGTAATTCTCAGAACTATATGGACAAGTGATTCGCATTTTGGCTTTAGACCGGTGTGACATTGTTCCATCTGGCATCTATGTTTTCTCTTTTATATTATAAGATATTGATATGTTACACACCTTTAGTTTCATTAGCATATGATGTTTCATTTTATTGAATGCTTTAAAATTTGCCTATAATTTGTTGTTTCATATATTATATATGTGATCATCATTTCAACTTTAATATCATGATTTATCCATGATGTTTAGTTGATGTATCCAATGAATGTTTCGTATTAAAGTTTATTTTACTATAATCATTCATAATCACAAGATCCCTGGACATACATGTCTACTATTCTGTTCTTATATCCTAGCTATCAATAAACACCTTGAGTTTATTCGAGAGGCATTAGTACAAGCCTGTTGTAGATTTCTCTCACGGGCGAGACAGTTGGAGTTTGAATTGCACAGGGATATAGACAATGTATGAGATTAATCTTAGGTTAGTTTTACTCTCATTTAATTTCTGTTATTAGTCTATTTTATTAATGAAACGAGACAGTTTAAATTGGTTGTAACCATTACTCTATCTTTGTTTCAAATTATGTTTTATTAGTATTTTTTTTAGTTCTTAGATCTTAGATTATAAAATGGAAAATATAAAAACATGCGCTTTCTTTATCTACTTTCGAAAACAATTACCAAACATTGATTTTGCAAGGCATTCACTAAAACTTGCAACTTGTAATTACTCTGTTCATAATGATATGTTCATATTATCTTTATGTTTAAAACATTTGTAAATAATTAGATTAAAGTATATGTATTATTATATTTTTTAGCATTAAGTAGTTTATTTATTTTCTTTGTTTTAGGACCCTAGTTGGCTAACGGAGCCATTAAACCCGTCAGAATAGATTACACCAAATGGCTTAGGTTAATTAGACAACCCCGGTTCAGGTCTATTCTTCCAATTGATGGCATGTTAAATTTGTCCATCAACAAATGGCGTTAGAAGGAGGGTCGAGGTAAATTTAATGATTAAATGTTTTACCCCTCAACCTGTCATAATTCCATATTTGTAAATTCTTCTTTTGTGTTATCTTGAAATGCACTAGAAGGTAGGCCAGACTGACAAGCTGGCCTTGCGGGAGTCTTTATTTCAGATGTTTTTTTTTTTTAATTCCTCATGGCTCCCCAAATCACTGTGTTGGAGCATGATTTCCACTTCTCATTACCTGATATTCCCAACAAAACAGTCTTTCGCTTGTCCAAACTCACCTTTGATGGTGGGGGGGGTGTATCTACTAAAGACCATATTAATAAGTTTTGGTGTAAATGTATCAAGCATGATATTTCAGATTTGAAGGTTTTATGCAGATTGTTTGCTTTTACTTTTGGGGGTCGGATTAAACATTGGTTTGAGTCTTTTCCAGCATATCACATTTTTTATTGGTTTCAATTTGTAGAGGAATTTTTAGATGCTTTTGAAATCTATGATTACAATCAATTATGTGAAGAATTTCAGACTTTGCTAATCAATGACAATTCATCTCCAAAAGGGTTTCTGACAAGAATCCATCATGTTCTTTGTAAATTTAATCTTGATGACATGTCATTTGTATTAAATCTTCTCTATGGTGTTTGTGTCCCTTTCATCCAGTCATATTCAATTGCGAATGATGACGCAATTACAAATCCTATCACTCAATTGCGAGAAGAATTTTGTTTGCAGGATGAGAGGAATCCATCCGAAAATTTTAAGCAAGCAAGGGAGATTCTATCTATTAAAAAAGTTCTTGCTGATAATCAAATTGGTTTTTCCTCTGAATCATTGTATTTTCAGTCCTCGACCATCTTGGGAGAAGATTCGATGTTGGGTCAAAGTGAATGTCCTCATTCTTGTAACTCATGCTCTAATCAATATTTAAATTCAGTTATTGAAGAACACTTAGGTGACGAAAATCATCTTAAGCATTCTATCACTCCTATGAAACTGATTAGAGATGTAGATATGCAATTGGAAGAAGAAACCTTAAACCTTCATCCTCAAATCGTACATTATCAACATGAAAGATTAGATGTTTGTCATGAAAGTTTTGAATTATCTATCATACAAGAGGCAAATCTAGATGATCATATTATGTTGAAGAATTTATCACCAAATCATAGTGAAACTTTTAAGGAAAGTGAAGAGAAATCTCTTGGGAATACCATTGTTAAATATCACAGCTCAAGAAATTCTTTTCATGTGCTTATTTCTGATTCATTTTACTCTTTATATCCTGATCTCTTCTTAGATTTTGGTGGACTTGATACTTTACCCATAGTATCTTACTCTTTGCCACCACAATCAAATATTTTCGATATGTCAAAATTTGGTGAAACTAATTCCAAACATAACATTTATGAAGTCGGATTTGATGCTCTTTCACTTTCATCACTCGCATGGAAAAAGGACATGTTGCAAGATGATTTTACACGGTTTATTTTTTAAAAAGACAATGCACTCATTCCTATGGAGATCAAATATTCTACATTGCATATTCATTCTTTGATTAGTTTGAATTTTAATGTTTATGCTTCACATTTTGAAACGATCAATCTTATTAAAGGAAGCGTTCAAACCAATGATCTAATTGATGTCATGAATCCTCTTATTATGTGTTCCCCATTGATATATCCATTTCATCAAAGTCATAGTTTGCATCCTAATTTTTATGACAGGATCTTAGAATGGCTTGAAGATTCGTACATAAAAAAATCTTCATAATAAAGATAAAGTTGTGCTTGCCTTATTTCTACTTAAATATCTAGGAAGTAAGCATGACATGATTTTTTTAGATCCTCCATGTGAAGAAATTAATGAACACTTGGAGAATTGTCAAGAGGATGGGGCACTTCAACTTTGGCTGATGGTTATGTCAGGTCCCCATAATCTTGACAAGTTTTCCAAACTTACTTACACTCATCCATGCCATTATGACCCATATCACGGCAAGATTGCAGAATGGTTGGAGGATTTATACATCAAGAAGTTTCAAGGAAATGGTAAGGTCATGCTTGCTTTGTTTTTTGATGATGATAAAGGTAAGTATGATATATTTTTGTCATTTTTCGATATACTACCATTCTTGTTAGTAACATTTGATTTTGTTTCCATTGCAGGATTGGAGTTACTCCAATGGCTACATTGGAAGCATGACTTCACTTAGTATTTTGATTTGTTTAGTAGTTAAAGTAGGTTTAGGAATAGGTTTCCTTTAGTTTTATTTCTCACTGTTTCTCTTTGTAATAATACAGTTAAATGACAGAAGCGGTCATACCAAGAGAACCATAATCTGACTATTATCAGGGAAGTCCACTTTATATCTTTTTCTCTCTGCTTTTCGATGAGTATTTCTTTTCAAAAACACAGTTATCATGAAAATTTTAAATGGAAAGTAAGGAGATAAGTAAATTTAAACTATCAATTCAACCCTAGCCCAAGGTGCCACGAGTAGGACTGCAATCATATGAATGAGGAATTTTATGTTTTCTTTTAGGCTCTCAAAAGGTATTTCTCCTCATGATTCCAGATGCACCTCTTTGTACATATTTTTTTGTTCTAATTTTCTCTTCTGTTTTTTTATTTGGTTCTTTTCATTTTGCTTGTTTTTTATTTGTTTCTGAATAAATTATGTCCGAGTCACCATTTTGTTTGTGGGAGGAAAATCATAAATCTTATCCAAAAGCAGCAGTCGATGACGTTTCAAAGCACCAGCGCTATAAATGCTAAAACTCAAATCAGCAGAAGAAATTTTTTGTTCAAAATAGTATTCCCGGATTTTCTTTAAAATTACGAGAAGACGCGATTATCATTAATAAAACTCTTAACGATGTCCCTGCTTTTAAAGAAAACAACTCAATTATACCTTCCTATCCTCGAGATGGTTTCTTAGCAGAAATCTAAGTGTTCAGATCATGATGAAGATCATCAAACGAGAAAATAAGTTGAAAAAGATCAAGTTTTTCGAAATCTAAAATTTTTAGCATCACACCGCTCTCTTGAATATCATAAAGTTTCTGTGAAATTGTAAATAAATCCTAGAGAGTCGAAAGCACTGCAAGGTGTGGGTAAGTGTCTGTAAACCTGTCAAGATACTAAATAGGTCTGTTGGCAATGGGTAAATGCATGCATGATGCCAAGGCAACTTCATCGGGGTACTAAACAGGCCTGCTGGCAGCGAAGCAATGTCAGGGTTAAGAAAATTATCAAGTATGTCTTTTTGGAATTGATCAAAATTAAAGATGTTCTTCATCTTGAATGGATGACTCTTGGACATGATAGAGGTGTTAGAGTGGGTTAAATGACATCCTTGTTGAGGCTATGGATGCCTGTTGGCAAGAGCGGCCCTGTCAACAGTATTGGAGGCGGTTGTCTAAACATTGTTTCACTCATAATCTAGATTTGATACCAGATTACATTTTTTATGGGAACACATATGATGCTAGAATATGTTATTTTCCGAGTTTTGATCAGAATGCTTGATTTTGTTGTCGACTATTTCTATAAGTGTCATTCTTTCTGATTCATCCTAACATGAAATTTTGGTGATGCAGAGACAACTGCTTCGCCCAGTATGTCGCCATTGTTGACAACCACAATTATTTTGTGATATTTCATACCATTGAAAGAAATTGCATTTTTCCGTAGCTGTCATCACCCCATTTTTGTAAACATTTTTTAGGGTCTCAAAGTGATTGATGGACAGAAGCCTTCCTTACTAAATTCTTATTGTTTTCATTTTCGTTTTTGTTTTATGTTTAATTCATGACTGTCAGCATGAATTAAACATAAAAACCTAGCTTGGTGTTATCATTTTTTGTGCCTTAGAGTGCATATTTTTAAAAGGTCACCATACTTATATCGAATCCAGATCTAATGTTTCAGTGACCTATTTTCGATGTTTTGGGTTTCAATATGGTTTTAATATGGTTTGATAGTTTGTGATTCGATTTATGAAGAACATTTGATATATTTGATAGTCCTCTCGTGAATTCAATGGTCGTACCAACAGTTATTCAAATAAATATGCACCTGGTGTACTTGCGTCCTCACCTCACCTTGTTGGCTTAACTTATTAATGAGCCATTCATTACATGTATAGGGTTTCGGTATTCCGTATGTTTGGCTCTCATCACAAGGAATGGTAAAGCTTACAATCAAACCCCTAGTTTTCACTCCCACTATCTGGACTATGATAACACACAGACTGTGTTATTTCCGTATCTCCACTCTCCATTCGAACTTTTTCCTCCTGCTCCCACGATTCAAACCTAAAACTATCCAAAGTTATCCTTGTTACTTTCTAGTTACATTTGTCACGGCGCTTGTCGTTTGCTTGGAGCCAAATGGATGCCAGGCTTTACTTTCTCATGACGATGCGATTGAGGACCTAAAAAGCCACGGCTAGGATGTTTTCCTTAAGAAATTTGAGGGCTATAGCCTTCTAGTAGCAAAGCCTTTCGCGCAAAATTTCAATGGTTGCAGAGCTAAAATTGGGGACACACAGTTAGAGTTGACTGAGGGGTTTGTGAGCAGAGCAATAGGGCTTCCATCGAAGGGTGAAAAATGGTTCAAAAACGCTCGAATTGAAGGAGTCTCGTGGAGCCTGTTTATGACATCCCGAAAGATCAACTGTTGTGAAAATGGTATTTCTATCTCCCTAGTTAAACCTAGGTGGCATAGCTTGTTGTTAATTCTCAAGCAATTTGTGACATGCGAAGGTCGATATGGATTAGTCTTCCTCTACCATATCCGTTTACTCATGCATTCCATTGGTTTCGAACTAGATATGTCATTTTACTTGTTGAGAAGTCTCTATAAAATTTCCAAAAGATATAAACGACAAAGTGTTGATTCAAGCTTGTTCCATCACGGATTGGTGAAGATATTGTTGATGCATCATTGATCAACCGTAGGTGACAGTTGGGAAGTCTTTTTAATAATAAATGGTTTCTCTCAGGCCGATCTTATAGTAAACCCTCGTTTAACAGAAAACCCTAGCTTAGACAAGGCAGTGGTTAAAGATCAGGTCGATATTTCAATTAGTGAATCAAAGTTCACCGACAAAAACCCTCTAGACGAAGGGACGTTGTGTAAGTTCCCACCTGCAATTTTTCCCGAGAAAGAGACTGAAGAATTAAAGGCAAATGACCCTCTTGTGTATGTGAATGATACTGATGTTAAGAAATGTTGTAGAGAAAGGAATCCACAGTGCATAGACTTAGGGTTCAAGAACAAGAAGGCAAGTCGCCTAATTTCAAGGAAATTTAGGAACCGAAACGATACTCATCTGAGCTCGATCGGTTCGATCGAGATTGATGAGGGTTCGGATCCTGAGATAGAAGATTTTCTTGTTCGAGAAGATCCAGAATTGTAGAGTTCTAGGAGGAAAGTTACCGGTCCTACTGAACCATATGATTTTGTGTCAAATTTGTCACCATGCCTTAAAGGCAAAGAAGGGTTTTTCGGTATTAGTCATAATATGAAGCAAACAACAAATAAGATTGATGTACTCGTGGTCGATTGTGTCCTTCATCAACCTACCACCTCCCATGTTCACTGTGATGATTGTTTTGAATGGATTGAACGGTACTATATCGACATCCCTCTCCTACAAGTCAGAATAAAAACCCTCACGGCTCAGAATGACCTGCTGAAGCAAGAAATACTTGATCTCAAAGAGCATCCAGACAGAGAGACCAAACGTATCAAAAGGTCTGGAAACATAGTCGTTAAAAATGCGACTAATGTCAAGGCAATAATAAACTCTGAACAGATTGATCCATCATTAGTCAATTTTTAAATGGTAAAACAATTTTATTTTCCTTTTATTTTATTCATGTTATCTATTTCGAAATAAGTCGATTTAAAGTTTGATTTTATTACTAAAATTAAGACTGGCTACAGAATCTTCAATTTTGTAGCCAAGTCTCTTTTTAAATAAAAATTAGTAATTAGTTATGAGTAATTGTTTTTCTAATTTATTAAATTTGTTTTGTTTTCTCAGGAAATGGGAGATTTTGTTGTTGATTATCTAGAGGAAATATTTTCGATTATGCATCTAAATGATTAGTAGTTTCTCCTTCTTTTTGTTTTGTAAAACCTTTCATCTATCTTTGAATAAAACCAACTTTGTTATAAGTGGTTTTTCAACCCACTATTTTTGTATTAATGCTTGATTTTTGGAGATCCAACTCCATCATGTGAGATATGAGTATGTGATCTCAAGTTACTTTAAATACTGTTCACTTTGTTAGTGAAAGACATCTTTGGTTGGAACAGATTATAGGCATGTAATTCTCAGAACTATATGGACAAGTGGTTCGCATTTTGGCTTTAGACAGGTGTGACATTGTTCCATCTATGTTTTGCCTTTTATATTATGAGATATTGATATGTTACATAGCTTTAGCTTCATTAGAATATGATGTTTCATTTTATTAAATGCTTTAAAATTTGCCTATAATTTGTTGTTTCACATATTATATATGTGATCATCATTTCAACTTTAATATCATGATTTATCCCTGATGTTTAGTTGATGTATCCAATGAATGTTTCATATTAAAGTTTCTTTTACTATAATCATTCATAATCACAAGATCACTTTCAAAAACAATTACCAAACATTGATTTTGCAAGGCATTCACTAAAACTTGCAACTTGTAATTACTCTTTTCATAATGATATGTTCATATTTATCTTTCTGTTTAAAACATTTGTAAATAATTAGATTAAAGTATATGTATTATTATAGTTTTTAGCATTAAGTAGTTTATTTATTTTCTTTGTTTTAGGACCCTAGTTGGTTAACGGAGCCATTAAACCCGTTAGAATAGATTACACCAAACGGCTTGGGTTAATTAGACAACCCCGATCCGGATCTATTCTTCCAGTTGATGGCATGTCAAATTTGTCTGACAACAGGTTGACACCTAGTTACGATTCAACCTTCACTTAATAAATTTTAACAAATCCTTAATCCACTTTAACCATTGGGGAAATCAACTTGGCATTTACATTTATGGTTTACATTTGAATCTTGCAAGCTCTCAATTCATATTTACTTTTCGTGCAAGTTATTTTAATGTTGTGGATTGATAACTAAGTGGTTCTTAAATTGCGCCCTTTTGTCCTTGGAGGCTTCTTTTCAAGCATTTCATTTTCAGTTAAGTTGTGTGTGAATATTTTGGTTTGCCCCTCATTGAAGTAGCGCATCCTTTGGAGGCACTTCATTGTTGGGCTTTGTGTAATCTTGTTTTCCATTGAAAGCAGTCACAATAGAGTTGTGCATCCATTGGAGACACTTTATTGTTGAGCATGCTAGGCTTGATATGTTGATGAATGTTTTCCTTTTGAATATCTTCATTTCCTGCACAATCAAGTAGTTGAGTTAGTATTGTATCTTTGTTTATAATTGTACCATTTTTGTATCTTGTGTTTAGTATCTCTTTGATATTATTTGTTGTAATTGTGTATCTAGTTTGTATCTAATCTTGTTGTGAAGTAGTTTGTAATCTTTGTAATCTTGTGTAATCTATCTCCCTAAAACTCTAGTTGACCCCTTGCCCAATCTTAAGCACTAATCTAGTTGTCCTAGGAAAATACTTTTTTTTCATCTTGAATTATTGCACATTGCATTGTTGCCTTTGCATATAGGCTAGATCTTTCGCCCAACCTTTTAACCAATTAAAACCAACTCCTAGAACTTAACGTTTAATCTCATATAGAAACTAGGGTCTACCCCCCTTGGCTTCCCTAGGAGTAAGCCTAGAATGAAGAGGTTCAAGTCAAAGTGACAGTGTGGGCTTTGAACCTAGGCATTGTGCCTCCAAGGACACACTAAGTGAGGACTTAGCTCACATTTGCAAGTGTGTATAAGGACAACATTAGGACCTTGGTGACTTCTTAATTTAGCTGGCACATGAAGGGAGGTTGCTTGCTTGGAGGAATGTTGGGCATTCTAAAAGAGGGAGTTGAGCCCTAGACAACATGGGGTTGCTTGGTTGCTTGCATGGAGGCTTACATTAGGCTTGAGGACGCCAAGTGTGAAATTAAAATCAAGCGGTGCTATCAACTTCAACTAATCAAAATAAGGCATTGTTGGTAACAAGAGCCTGACAATGGAGATATTTTAACAACCTTTCGAGCAGTCCCCCACGTAATTGGATCAAAATAAAGATAAGATTGTCACTCGTACCTGTGTTTCTCGACAGGCAAGCTCTACATTCTAGATCTCATAGATGTGAGTGGAAGAATGGCCCAGATGATTCAGTTTATATCATAACAATGTTTTATGTGCAGGTCGATGATATGATTGTTATGGAGACTGTATGTCTCCGGACATTAGAGATGTATACTACTGTGGTGGATGTGTTCCACTGATTGTGACTATATGTCCCTGATCAAGTATTTGTATGCTACTTGGTGTGGTAGTGTACCACTGGATTGTAGTTGTGTACTACTATGGATAGACATAGTTGTGTTCTAATGCATGATATTGTTTTGATTGCCTTGAAGACTATCAGTAGTGTTGGAAATGATTATCAGCTAGATGGATGATCAAAGGACAGAGATTTCCCAGACAGAAAATGATTCAGAACATTTATTCTTCTAGGACATATG